>KK120066.1:266876-283595 GCA_000611955.2 Stegodyphus mimosarum | reverse complement strand
AAACTTTGCTTCGCAGAGCAATTCGCGGAAGTTGGCCTCTATCTAAAAGGGTGCGTAGCAAGGTATACTAAATACTACCGCACTTTAATTTATTTTACAATGCAATCACGTAGTAAGCACTATGGCTTATAAATTTAAACTGCTAGCTGGTCAGGCGAAAGTTGAGCAGCGTGACCGTGATCTGAGGCAAAGCTCTCACACACCGAGAGGTTTCTACCTCTGGCTTAAATAGTGCTTGGCTGAACTTCAAAAATTAGCATAAGCTAAAAACGCGCGCTTCTTCTGACAGGAAGTTGAAGCAGAGAGGAGATAGAAAAGATTTAAATTAAAATAAACTTGGTTAGTTTAACTAAAACCTTACATCCTGACCATGAAGACTTCAGTACTGCTAAAGGACCTCTTGGTTGTCTTCCGTACATCAGTTGAAATGGTGAGAATCCTGTGGTACAATTCGGTACTTCTCGGTAAGTAAATAGTAAATATGGGATATGCTTATTCCAATTTGAAGGATCAGGCCTAATGACATGATGTAGCATTTGCTTGTGGGACTTGTTCCATCTTTCTACCAGTCAATTTGAAGCACTGTAAGAGGGTGTAGAGAACCTAGGGTGAGAACCTAATCTTTCCTGAAATTCCCTGGTTAATTTTGAAACAAAGTTGCTCCCGTTATCACTTGCAATTGTATTGGGAATTCCCGTTCTCATGAATATTTCCAGTAATGTATCGCAAGTGGCTTTTGCTGTCAAACTTCTCAATGGGATTGCTTCTGGCCATCGGGAATGTTGATCTACTAGACACAATATGTATTTATGTTTTCTAGCAGAAGGAGGTTCAATGGGTCCAATTATATCAATATTCACTACATCGAATGGTAATTTTGGCCTTCTGACCGGTGTGATGGGAATCTTGTCAGGTCTCCTTTCTGGGCTCTTTAACTGACAATTTTTGCATGTTTTGCAAAAGGTTTCGACGTCTTGCGGTAATCCAGGTAAAAAAAATGAGTATCGAATTTTCTCTTTTGTTTTCCTTATTCCTAGATGTGCTCCGAAAATGGAACTATGTGCTAATTCCAACACTTGCTTTCTTTTACTAATAGGAAGTACCAGTCTGTTCCAATATTTTTTCCTTGTGATGTAAAAGATTATCGATAAATAAATAATTCCCCTTTTTTCCTTTAGCTAATTTCCATGCCTCTCTCAGTGACGGGCAATTCATCTGCTCTCTTCGTAGATTTTCAGCTGTCGACAAGTCGGTGTTTATGTCTGCGCTCGCCCCCTCCCTCTCCTCTTCTTCGGTTTCTTCCACCAAGACCGTTGGCGGGGGCAGTTTGCGTTCCCCTTGGTTTCAGCTTCGGCGAATAGAGACTGCAAATGTAATTTCTCATCCTCTCCTCCACTTTGTTTATCCAAAATTGTTTGCGGGGGGGGAATTTGCATTTCCGTTTGTTTGTACTTCGGCGGATAGCTCCTGCAGGTTTCCTACTTCGGATTTATTCTTTTCTAAAATGTCGATGTTTGATTCTTTTCTAGAAGGAATAATCAACAGTTCATGTATTTCTGGAGTTATCAAGCAAGGCACATTTAATTTATCAGTCACTGCGATTAATGTATCCACAAAATTAAATAAATTACTTCCACAGTTCTTATAATAAAGAGGCACACGGCAAACTTTCGCTTCAATCGGCTGTCCGAAAGCAGGGGTTAACGTGACTTTACTCCCTTCTCGATCTTCTAAATTTGGAATGAGTGATGAATGTACGATCATTATCTGGGTTTCGGAGTCAACGATAGCTTCAATTTTCTCAGAGTTTATAAAAACATCTACTTTTTGCAATGGTTGGACGATACTTTCTTTGAATTCGTGTCGTAAATGGGATGAGCTTACTTTAGCAACAACGGCTTCTTCTTTTTTGGAATTTCTAGAAGTTCTGCTGTCATCTTTCTCCTTCTTCTTTACTGCGGTTTCATTCTTTCTTCTTTTGTCAGGGCAATCTCTTGCAATATGCTGATAACTTCCGCAAATGTAACATTCTTTTCTTCTCGCGAAAATCCTGCCTGTTTTGAGTATTCTTTTTTCATATGTGGCGGAATATATTTATCTTGTACACGTGCCGTATCCATGAATTTCGGCGGTCGTTTGATTTCATTTCGGACATCGTCGAATGATTTCCGCTTAGCTGTGAAATATATATCACATTCTTTAGCTAACTCTTGTGGCTTCAACCATGTATTTCCTTGCCGGACTGCTATGTGTGCGGCTGTTTCTCCGTCTAGAGCTTGAAATAATTTATCAGAAATATATAATTCCTTGAGTGTTTCAAAATCTTCTCTTAATTTGCAGTAATAGTCCCATGTGGATGTCAGTCGCGAAGCAAACTGGACATGAGTTTCGCCGGAATAACGTTTCGCTCTTCTAAAATCTTCCAAGCAGGCTTGAGGAGTCGGTTGGTATTCCTTTAAACTAAGAGTTTTCACTTTTTCGTAATTTTGTAGACCTTCTTCCTTTATATAGACGAGGACATTTGAAGCTTTTTCTCCGATTAGTTTCAATAATATTTCTGCCTTGAGTTCTTCTGGAACTTTCTTGTGCTTAAAAGCTCTTTCGATAGAATCGAAAAATATATTCCATGCTTCCGCTTTCTTCGGTACTGGTATAGTCAGTGTTTCCACTCCTTTGATCAGTTTGTCAAGGGAAATTTCGGTTTCTCCGCCGTTGTTCTGGATCGAATTTCTACTTTCTTCATACTGAGTCGCTCGAATCTTCGCTAATTCAATTTCATGTTCTCTTTCTCTTCTTCCATTTGTATTCTTTCGATTTCTTCTTTTTTCTTCATATTCCATTTCTTCCCTTCTTTTCCTGTTCTCCACTATAGTAATCAGAATTTCTTTCGCAAATTCAGCATCTTCGATGTATTCTTTACTGTTCTCAAGCTTGTGTTTCAGTTCTACCAACTTCAAATCTGTGGTTACTTCTTCACCAATTTCCAAATCTTCTTTCTTCACGTTTCTGAAAATTTTCTTTCCTTTTTCAAACTTCTGAATTCGTAGTCCACTACTTTCGTTTCTCCTTTCACGGTTCTAAGCACTCTGGTCAAAGAACCTCTATGTAAAGAAGGAAAGGCTCCATAGACGTAATCACGGAGTATAATAATTATACTCCGTGGGTAGAACCTATCTAAATCAACTTCGACATTCAGCTTCGAGCTTTGGCGACAGATATTTCACGCATGCGCAGTTGTTTCCCTTTTCGTTGGAAGGGAGCCACTTCTGCTTCTGCGAAGTTTTCCTTCTTAACAGTACATATTCTTTGCTCTGGTTCTCGTAAGAGAGCGTGATGTGATGGCTTCAAAACATTAATCGATGTGAAGAAAGGAAAAAATTGTTTATTTAAAGAAATTTAAAAAGAAACTATAAAACTCGGAGCGGTACGTTGCTCCTACAAAATACAAAACACGACCACCTCGCTCTTCTGTGGCCAACGCTCGTCTGTCTTAAATTACAGTAACCTCCTAGGAGGAGACATAAAAGCGCCAAGCGCTCCTTGTTGATCGCCAAACAGTCGCCAGATACTACATCTTCCTCCTCAGAAATGGGATATACTGCACAGTTTTCTATTGATTACTAACAAACTTGGGGAAGAGAGGGAAATACACAAGTAAACATAATTAACTAATGCTCGGTTGTTTCATAATGTAAAGTCCTTCACCTATTATAAATTTCAGATTTTGCATAGAAATATTATACAAAGTGATGCAGTACTCATCACTATGTATAATATTTTTATGCAAAATCTGAAATTTATATTGCTTTCATTATTATTGGATTAATTTGAAGGACAATTTGTCAAAAGTCTAAATGTTCGTATTTTTTTCTAAAACATTTCTATCATGTAGCATTTACTTTTATTTAGTTTTTTTCAAATTTTCAATGTTGTATTTTTTGTTTAAAAATTTGCAAAACCTATAAGGATTATTTATATCTTGGTTTCATTTATGAGCATTTTCAAATATCGTTATTTATTTGTGTTTCATAATTTGTGCATTTTCAGAGTGTTTTGCTGCACAGTTTACCCTTATCAACTGAAGTGATTTCTGTTGCTGAACCATCTGTTGTTAAGTCTTCATTTGAACACTTATTAAATATTTACTGCTATAAACTTTTTCTAAAAAGTATTAACACTGTTTCTGTAATATAAAATGTAATACGTACTGTTTTCTAAAATTTAAGAAGTATTAAATGCTATGAACAGTTCAATGTATTTTTGCGTTTTTATAAGTTGAAAATTACTTTTGAAATGGTAAGGATTATTTTTATCCAATCAGAGTTTCCAAATTTCTTTCACTTCCACATATTATAATTTCTTTTATGTTTATTTGCAACAATCTTCAGCTTCGTATTTTGGAGAAATAAATTTTGCTGCCGAAGTATCTGATGTAAATTGCCATTTAGCACTTCTTAAAAAGTTTAATAGCTTTTAAATATCTAGTCATAAACTGTATTATGTTTTTCAAAATGTTTCCGTCTTCATAATCATGCAGTTTATTTCCTTTCACCAGTGTTTGCAAATGTGTAAATTACTGTACATTTCAGCTTTGTTTGCAACAACATTTAGCTTTATCTTCTGATTAAATAACTGCTGCTAGTAAAGCATCTATGTTAAGATTTGAGCAGCTATTGAATATCATATGTTTTACATACATTAATGAATTTTAATGATTTATGAAATATAAAATTGTTTCTTATTGTGTGCGTTGCAAAACAGCTGTACTATATCTGGCTGTTGTGCTATGGAATTATTTTTGAATTTTTATTGTAACAATTCATTAGTTTATGAATTATAAAATGGTACATAAAATACTTATTTTTTAAAATGAATGTAGTTTATTTCATCTGTATTTGTAAATTTCTTATGTATATTTCAGGTTTGTTTGCAAGAACAATCTTTAACTTCATCTTGTGATAAAATGCCATCTATTTGTGAAGGATCTGATGTAAGGTGATAATTTATGTGTTATTATATTGCTCATGATTATAGAGATAATCAATATCTTGAAAAGCAGGAAATAAATTTTAAAAATCTCTGCTTTTAAGTGAAATAAATTTTAAATACTCTATAATAAAGTTTGGGAAATAATCTAAGAAATGCTGAAATGAAGATAGACATGTGAAAAGAAATTTTAAAAACCCATTACAGTATAGGAAAAGAGACCTGGAAGGCGCATTTTTATTTTGAGGATTTGTTATTTGTTTAAGTTTTTTTTTTTTTTTACTTCTTTGATGTTTGTGTTCATACAGATTTTTTCTTTATTCCAGGATGTTTCTCTAAGGAGTATTATAAAATAGCAGACTGAACTGATCTTGCTTCTGCAGTGCAAGAACAAAATATTACTGAAAGAACTTACAGCATCTGTCCCAAAAAAATTAAATTAATATTTTAAAAAAATGGCATAGCACTGAAATTCAACTCCATAACCTTCAAGTACAGCATAAGGAATTGCTGAGAAGTGTGAAATCATTCCTTTCAGAATTTTAACATTTTTAGCAATGTTTAAAATCCCTCATAAAAGCATTGCAAAATGGTCTAATGAGAGAATAATAAAAGGCCTCAAAGTTAGATTTGCCTTGGGCAAGCATGGTTTTATAATACAAAATAGGTTTTCCTGTGCAGCAATTTAAATAAAAGACTTCAAGGTCTAGAAATGAATTTTGGAGTCATCAGTGATATGATTAAACTTTCGAAAATTAATGCTAGAGATAAAGACTGTATTTTATCATTGGATGAAATGGAGATTTCTGGCAATTCCGATTTTGAAAAGTAAATTTATTGGTAAATGTACATTAGGAAATAAAAAGTTTGCAGGAAATCACTATTTAGTTATTTTACTAAGAGGTCTGAAGCTGAAATGGAAGCAAGTAGTTGCCCATGAGATAACTGCACAGGTAACAGGATGCCAGCTGAAACAACTTGTTGTCAATGTTATCGAAGCTGTCAATTTTGTTGGATTTAATGTTCTTGGTATTCTTAGAGATATGGCAGCAGTAAATAGAAGCCTGTGCAAGTCTTTGGGAATATCTGTTTCTCGAAACTAAAGAATTAATTTCACTACATAAATTGAGAAAAATTATTTATGTATTTGCACACCTTTTAAAAAACTGCAACTCTTAATCATAGTATAAAACTGCTCAGTTATGTTTGCAGTAAAGAAAACTTGGTTACTTCGCATGCATCTGCAGGATTTATAAAAGGCATCTGGATTACAGAAACAAACCAAAATTGTGGTTTGAGAACTGTGCATCATCTCAGCAAAGAAAACCTCTTCTCCTCAGATTTTGATAAAATGAATGTTGCTTCTGATGTGAGGCTTTTTTTTTCCAATTAAAACAGCTGTAGGATTGGAGAAGGCAGTAGCTTTAAAAGAGATTAAGTCCTAATGCTCTTATAACAGCATGGTGGATAAGATTTATATGGCAGTGGTTTCAAATATATCCTCTAGATGTAGAAAGAGCTCAATTTCTGTAACAAATAAAAGCAAAAAAATTGAGTTACTTTTTGAGTTTATTAATGTTGTACAGCTTGTAGAGATTGGAAAAGCATGGAAACCATTACATACTGGTTTGATTCTCCCAATTTTATCAGCCATACAGTTAGCAGAGGTGTGTTTTCTGAACAATTTTTAGTATATTTTGACAAGCAGACTGACACAAGATGCTCTAAAAAATGTATTTTCTCAGATATGCAGAAAAACTAGTTTGAGGCCAAGTGCTTTGCAAGCTCTGAAAGCATTGAAGCTTATCTGTTTACCTCAGTTTATATCTGACATTAAGAACTCAGTTATGCTACTGATTCAGATATTTATGTATTAAACTATACGAAAGATGAATTTGAACTTCTGAAGGAAAAAAAAAAAGTTTTAGAGCCTGTTCCCATACCAGAAATTTCTGATTTATCTCTACAGAATCTCACCATTAGTGAGGAAAATGTCTCTTATATTGGAGGTCAATATAATACATATATCTCCAATATAACATGTCTGTTATATTGGAGGAGCTGCAATAAATTCTGTACTAAAAATGTATGTAATTTATGCTCACAATTTCTCTTAGTTTGTGAGCAAACTACTCCTTCTACTGGTCAAAATAAGCAGTATTTAATTAATTTTGCAAACTTAGGTGGGCTTAAATATCCTCCTGAAATTTTTAAATTGTGCCTTCTGTGTGAAAAAATAATTCAAAATTTTCAAGACAATATGTGGAAATATAACTATGAATGAGGAATTTATTAATAGAATTTGTAAGAAAGCAGATGAGGTAAATAGTCCCTCCTGCTGCAATATCAAAACAAAGGCAATAAAATATTATTTGACTGCCCATGGAATTGGTCTCAAGAAGCTTCTTCAAAATAAAAAGCAGCATGAGCAATCTTTTGCATCTCCTGCTTTTAAGAGGAAGAAATTAAATTAGAATCTAATCAACAGTTTAAGAAGTTTTTACTGTTCAATTCGTCTGTAAAAAAGTAGAGCTGTTGTCACTGAAAAATTTTTGCTTGTCTCTTTGAATAATAATTAGACCCACCAACAGCTGAATGATTAGTTACTGAATGTTGGGGGTTTCATCTTCTGTTCTATTTCCGAACAGGTTAGCTGCATGGTTGGTTTATCCCATGTGTAATGTGAATACAAGCCAGTTCTTTTTAGGAAGTCCTCCACAGTAGATCTCATGGTCAGCTAAATCAAATTTACTTTTGTGTGACCTTAAATCTGAGGCATCAATAGTAAATCTGTTTCCTCCTAAAAATATAAGCAGGGTAGCACTTGCAACTAACATGATTTCACTTTTAATAAGATAGTATGCCAAAAGATGCCATCATCTTTTGATATAATGCCATGTCAAATATTACTGTTGCATTTTTGTAACTGCATATGTGTGATAGTAGAGGAAGTTATGCATGTACATCATCAGAAGACGATTCACAAGATTGTTGATGTAGTGTAGTGTATAAGTCAGTGCAGACAAGCCTAATGTCACAACTGAATGTTATCATTTGTCTCCCAACTGCTGAGTCCTAGGCAAAAAAGACATCCCATTGCAGGCTGCCATTATTTCTGCGTCATACCATACTTCTTACAATATTTCCCCTTTCCTACTAATTTCACCATCCGAAAAAGGACCATACAGGAGTGGAGAAAATTATGCAAATTTTCTTTCCGAAAGATGCTGTTGCAGTAAGAACATAACAAATAAAAAGTAATCATGGGTAAACTAGAAGTAACTTTCACAGTGCTATTTCTTTAACAGAAATCTACTTTCCACGAACAATACCTAGTAATATTAACATTACTATATATAATAAGATATCTTCATATCTACTTGCCTGTAATTTTCGCTTTTATTGTTGGCTTTGTTACTATCAGACCACAAATCATCCATATATAATTGGAGAAGGTGAGTGTGCAGTTCTCAATGAAATCATAGACTGAATATCAGTTCAAATTTGACTGTGATAGTCAGTTCTTGTATTAAGCTGGCTTAAAGTTCAAAAGTTACCAGGGAATGGTTCAGCGTGACCTTTGCAAGCAGTTTATGTTAGTTTGTAAAAAAGACTAAAAACGATCTCTACATGGATGAATCCATTTTAAAATTTAGGGATGCTAGTTCTGCGAATGTACCGAGAAAAGGGAAAATTACGTGAATATTTAAAAACACTTTCAACACTATAAAGCTTGGGGGGGATACAGTAATCTATATTTTACATGCAAGATCATTTTGGATCTGTGGATGCAGACCTAAGACAAAGCAGCATGCATTGTAATGAAAATGATATGATCTTCATCTGTTTCGACATCCGCAAAATGTTTATCACAGATTCACTGACCAAAACCAGATGAAATAAGCCTGCTGCTGCCAAAGGTTTCTGCTTTATATTATGATTGTGACTTCATTTTCCATATGTGCAGTTATTTTACTTACCATTTTACACTATTAAACTCCAAAATTTCTCTCGAGAGCAAACTTGCTATCAAATTCCAATCTCTATAATTACATAATATTAATCCATTAGCTGGCATGGTGTACATTTGAGGATCACATAACTTAATTCCTAAAATTAGAAGTGCCCGAGCCCTACAGAAGATTGTCAGGAAAGAACAAAAATAAATAACTAAAAATGAAGAAAATCTGAACGATTTCAGATTTTAAATTACGTCCAAGAGGGGCATTTTTTAACATTTTGTGTGTTACCTTTGTTTATTAAATATCATGTTCCTCGCACTTAAACCATAAAATTCAGTTCAAGAGCAATATCGCAAAATAATTTTAAATTGAGCATATCTTTAGAATTTCTGATGAGATAAAAATGTTTTTTCTGTACAATGTTGCCATTGCTCGCTTTGAAATCCTTGAGTTTGTTCATTAAAAATTCGTTAAAGTTTTACTAAATATGAAATTGATAATAAACAAAATTCCAAATTTGGGCACCGTTGTTTTATCACAATGCACGAAACATACATACATTTTACATATTTCTTTAAATATAAGACAGGGCGATAATATTTGGTGGCAACAATCTTGTGAAACAGACATTCAGAGTGATCCGACGCAAAATCACAAAGTGAAAACAATAATCCTTCAGGGACAAAGCCCCTTTTTGTACTAATAATTATACAGTTATTTGAGAAGATGGATTAGATGCAGTGGATCAAGGCCAAATTTGTAGAGATTTTGGTTTTGTTGGTTACGATACTTTTTTTTTTGGTTAGTGTAATTTGCATAGATAGAAAGCCCCATTTGGGGATTATGGCTGATACTGACTACAATTTCAGAAAAACATTTTGTGATTGCATTATGCAGAAAATGGCTTAAAAAAAAAGCTTTCCTTTGAAAGAACTTGGAAGATATCGTGGATTCCCACAGCCTTTGGATTCTGACCGTAAAGATGACGCCAATGATTCTACAAACATTGTGGAATTTCCTTCAGAATGGGTCGATGCAATTTTCCAACAATGAAGATACTGGTATCTATGAACCAGCAGTTAATTCCTGGACAAGCTAAAATTCATTATGCTACAGGGAAAAATGAACCTGCTGTGGTGAGGCTGTACTATCGACAAGTACAACTAGAGAAGTTGAAGCCCCACAATCTGCTAAATGGAAAACCTGAAAGTGTGCCTAAATTTGGATAATGCAGGGATAAAGAAGAATTATCTCGTCAGTGAACTCAAGAGAAAAGCTAGGTACAGTGTATTGAGAAGATGTTTGATGACAGAATTGCTTCACATACCGTACGTCAAACTATGATATATGCTGCAGAGAACATCCATCATTTTCAGCTTTTAAATGACTATACCAAAAAATTGTTGGAATTCTTTTTACTGGCCATCATTCTCCTCCTCAAGAACATTTATATTTGTGTGAAGACATGGATATCAAATGCATGAGTCAAAGCAGGTGCCTTAAACAGGATAAGCTTTTCAGACTCCCACTCAAGATTCACTTCACAAGATTATTAAACGACAAACTAAATGAAAATTTTCCGAAATTTGGCATTGATGAACAAATGGTTAGATATTATGGGCATCATTAGCTCAAGCAATTTGTAGATAATAAATCCATTAGGTTTGGATTCAAAATATGAGTTATTTGTTGCTGAGAAACAGGTTATTGTTACGAGATGTAGGTGTATGAAGGCAAGTCAAAGGTTCCAGGAGATACAAGTGTGTCTTGGTCTTGTCACACTGGGTCTCTATCAAGTCATAAGGGTCATCTTTTTCCTGAGAAGGATTTATATTTTAAACACATCAAAAACTCCCAAATTTTTCTTTGACGATTTCTTCACGGGATTTTCTCAGAGGAAACATTTGCTCGATTCAATGGCATGAACATGTGCTTTATTTCAACAAAAAAGCAAATGAAGAAAAAGTGCGTGGACTATTTGGCTACAGATTTGATTTGTAGAATGAAATTTTGCAGTCATCTGGAAAGACAACAGCTGTGTGAGGTTACTATCCAACCATGAAATCTTTCAGCCTCCCGTCATAAGTGAACAGAGAGAGCTGGAAAGTAAATGTCCACATCCCTTAACCTAAGCTATCATAGAACATAACAAGCATATGGGAGGTGTGAACACGATGGACTGGAATGTCCAAAAACACAGAATCAAACCAAGGGGACAAAAAGCGTTACTTCCCTTTGCTCACCAATGCCATTAATACTACGACAGGTTGTGTTCTGTATGGTCACAAATAAATTACTTATTAAATCAATCACTTTTATTTTCAATTTTTTTTTGTTGCAAAGAGAAAAAAGAACATTCTACAAAACATATCACGCCACGTTCATGCACATTAGCGATAGCAACACAAGCACGAGGAGAAACTAACTACAACAAATCAGTTCACTTTATTTGAGAGAAAAGTACAGAGTTTAGTTGCAGCACTGCTATACATGAAAACACAAACAGTTAACATTTAATTTAAAAGTTTGTTGCATGGTTGCTGCATACTCCCCTCCCAGTGTCAACGATATCGTACAGGGAAATGAACATGACGCCCAGAACGTGTAGTCTTAGGTTGCACCTTTGTTGCAGGCTGTGCTGAAGTTGTGATATCAGATGGACAATCATTTGATGGGGTATCTGGGTTAAGTGGCAAATCATGTACCACAGTGCCCTGCAAACAGTGAGGTGAAGTTGATGGTGGAGCGATTGGTTTATCCCTGTTCAGAACATAAGCTGGCTTTTGTTTCATGCTTTACACGATCAATGGATACAGGTACAGTTTTCCATTTATGTCTAGGTAAAAGACTTTCTCTGTTCTACGAACAACTGAAAACGGTCCATCATAAGGAGGTTGAAGTGGGCGTCTCACCATATCATGACAAAGAAAAACATGGGTAGCTGTGGCTAAATCACGGTGTATAAAGCTTTTGCTATCACCATATCTCTTGGGTGGCATGGGGCGAAGTGTTTGCATATGTGCACGCAAGTGGCTGACAAAATCTGTGGTGTCAACCGGTTGTTAAGCAGGAACCAGGAACTCCCCAGGCAGACGAATGGTGGTGCCAAAAACCAAATCTGCTGGTATGCAACCCAAATCTTCTTTCAAACCAGCTCAAAAACCAAGAAGGATCACAGGAAGGACTTCAGTCCACCGCTCAGTGGCATGGCACTTGATAGCAGTCTTAAGAGGTCGATGCAATTCCTCTATTAACCCATTCGACTGGGGATGGTAATTAGTCGTCCTGGATCTCTGAATGCCCAGGTGATGAGTAAGAGAGCGAAAAAGTGAAGCTTCAAACTGGCGTCCTTGGTCAGTTGTCACAGTAGAGTGCACTCCATACCTGGAGACCCAGCATGTGAAAAATGCTTCAGCAACAGTTTCAGCAGAGATATCCTTGAGTGGTTGAGCTTCTGCCCATCGAGAGAAACGATCAATTAAAGTCAAGCAGTAAGAATAACCATTTGAGGGAGGGAGAGGGCCTATAAGGTCCAAGTGAACATGGTCAAATCTTTGAGAAGGCTCCTTAAAACTTGCCAAAGGTGCTTTTGCATGGCGATGAATTTTAGCCTTTTGACATGGGATGCAACACTTGGTCCATTCAGCTATATCCGATAACATTTTAGGCTAAACAAATCGTGACCGCACAATGTGTTCTGTTCTGAGTACACCAGAGTGAGCCATGTTGTGTAATGAAGCAAAAACATCCTGGCCAAACTGACATATTGACGAACTCTGCCAGTCGACACATCACAGAATAGATCAATGTTTGATTCAGGGAGAGCAATTTTTTTTAACTGCAGGGATGTGTCTGATGACAGTAAGACTTCAACTCATCATCCAATGTTTGTGCTTTAGCTATTTCAGAATAATCAACTGATGCAGGAAGAGTTAAGGCAGCTATACGGGACATGACATCTGCAGGAATATTCTCAGGCCCTGGAATGTGCTGTATGTTAGTTGTGAATTGCGAGGTGAAATCTAAATGTCTCACCTGGCATTGAGAGCACTTGTCATTCTTTTGATGGAAAGCATATATCAAAGGCTTATGATCAGTAAAGAGGACAAACTCTCTAGCTTCCAACATATGTCTGAAACGGCGAATGGATGCATAAGCAGCAAGGAGCTCCCGGTCATAAGCACTGTACCGAGTTTCTGCTGTACTGAGCTTCCTCGAGAAAAAACCCAAGGGCTGCAATTCGGAGTCCACAACCTGATGCAATGTACCACCAATAGCATGATCAGATGAATCTACATGCAAAGCAAGTGGGGCAGTTGGAGAAGGATGGGCAAGTAACGTGGCATTAGCTAGTGCTTCTTTGCATTTTTCAAAAGCCTCGGTTGCAAGTGAAGTCCAAATAATTGGTTTCTTCGAATTTTTCTTGCCAGAAGACCCCTTTAAAATGTCACTTAAAGCCTGGTTGTCTGCTGCATGAGGCAAAAACCTACGATAGAAATTAACTAGGCCTAGAAACTTACACAAATTACTAATAGTTTCAGGCAACTTAAAATCTAAGACTGCTTGGACTTATTCCCTTCTGGGCTTATATGGTGACAAAGAAACTCCAGCTCAGTGACACCAAACACACATTTTGAAACATTTAACTTGAGACCATAAGTACTCAGTCTTTGAAATATAGCATGCAGGTGCTTCTTATGCTCCACTGCATCATTTGAAAAACATAGTATATCATTAAGATAAACATAACAAAATGGGAGACCCCTTAGGACCTCGTGCATAAAGGGCATGAAGGTTTGGGGTGCATTTACTAAGCCAAAACACAGATGAGTATACTCGTAGAGACCCCATGGGGTTGTCACTGCTGTTTTAGGAATGTCAGCATCTGCAATAGGAATTTGGTGAAATGCTTTGAAGATATCTACTTTTGAGAAAATGGATTTACCGTAGAGTGAATGAGCAAAGTCTTGAAGGTACGGAATAGGATAACTATCAAATTCAGTCACAGAATTCAGCTTGCGGTAATCTCCAACCGGACGAACTGTAGAATCCTGCTTAGGGACGACATGCAATGGTGAACTCCACGGAATCTTGGAAGGACGGATTATCTCTTGATCCAGGAGGAATTCAAACTCAGATTTGACTGCTTCGTGCAGCTTGGGATGGAGTCGTCTCGGTTTCGAAGTCACAGCTGGTCCATGGGTCAAGATATGATGCACTGTATTATGAGGAACAGTCTGCTTAATTAGAGTAGGACTTGTTATATCTGGAAACTCAGAAAGCAAGGAGTCATAATCTGAATTAACAGAAACAGTGCCAATAGAAGGTTGGCTTTTGTGAGCAACATTGCCATAAGTAAACAGTGAAGTTTCAGGATTTATAAGACACTGCCGTTTCAAATCAACAAGAAGATTAAAATGTTTAAAAAAATCTGCACCGATGATAGGAGAAGTTACATCAGCAAGCACAAATATCCATGAGAAAGGTTTCCGGAGACCCAAGTTGACTTGTCTGCACACAAATCCATATGCAGGAATATTAGAATTGTTGGCAGCAAAATGGGCAAATGTTTCAAAACAGTTTCTCTTATCTTTAGGGGAAGGAGGTAACACTGAGATCTCACTACCAGAATCAATCAAAAATTTTTGGCCAGTCTTCCTGTCGTGAAGAAATAATCGACTGGGCTTTTTGGATACTTCCGTCATCCCAGCTATGATGGGAATTACAGATTTTTTTTGCTGTTGGTACACGCAAGGCTTAGCACATTTGCGTGCCTTATCACCAAAACGGTTATGACAGAAACACACATTACTGGAAGTATTACCTTTCCTGGAGCGTGAGGTTACACGACTCCGAAACCTAGGTGTCCTCCAAACATGGGAAAGTTCAGAAACTTGGCGTGTAAGTTCTTCGATCTGCCTGGCTAGGATTTCAGTTGTGATGGCATTGGGGTCCAAGGACGTTCCAGTTCCAGAAGTAGCACAGATTGCACTAGTTTGAATAACCTCAGCGATTTTATCAGCTGTAACTGCTAGCTGATCAAGTGTTTCAGAAGAAGCAGACAAAACTGCTTGGATATGGGCTGGCATCCGTTGCATCCATAAATTTTGCAAAAATTCATCACTAAGCTGTTTCGCAGAAAGCTCTTTCATTTTCCGTAGGAGATGACTAGGCCATTCATCCCCCAACTGAAGTTGAGTCAAGAGTTTTTTAATTTTCTGGTGCTCAGAATCTTCAAATTCACTAATGAGCCTCTCTGACAGTTTTTTATATTTGTACAAATCCGGAGGGTTTAGTACGATATCGAGACGTGCGACAGAGTTTCCGCATCTATATTCGCTATAAGAGCAGAAAACTTCATTTCATCACTTGTAATTCCGCTGTAAATGAAGGCATTGTCACATTGTGTGATCCACAACCGCACGTTAGCCTTCCTGAAAGGTGGAATACGAAGTGCAACTTTCGCTACTCGGCTCTGCTCATCGGGTGGGTGGAGGCATTGCTAGTATGTGGAAATAGTTCTGGAGAGCAGAAACAAAATAATCGTAATTATCCAGAAAGCGAAGTCGCCACAGTGGGATAGGCTTATCAGAGCAAGGCTTAGCGAAGCATGTGACTAATTAACATAACTTATTTTTCGTCCGTAGGTTACCAATTACAGCAGGTTGTGTTCTGTATGGTCACAAATAAATTACTTATTAAATCAATCACTTTTATTTTCAATTTTTTTGTTGCGAAGAGAAAAAAGAACATTCTACAAAACATATCACGCCGCATTCATGCACGCTAGCAATAGCAGCACAACCACGAGGAAAAAATAACTACAACAAATCAGTTCACTTTACTTGAGAGAAAAGTACAGAGTTTAGTTGCAGTACTGCTATACATGAAAACACAAATAGTTAACATTTAATTTAAAAGGTTATTGCATGGTTGCCGCAATACCTTATGTTGCTATTACAAGCAGCAGTACATGCAGAAATTAAGCAGGAGGATTCTAGATGGACCATAACTTAATAATGGATCTTAATTAATAATTAAGATGGAACATATTTAATTTTCATAATAATCATTTTCTTATATGTGATCATTATTTTGTATTATTTAACATCTCGCTATCTTAAAAATGGTGAACCATTTTGGATTTCAATTACAATCACGATTGCACCAGGCTATGTAACAGAAATTATCAGCAGCAGTTATTTTCCTATTTATGCAATTGTAATTACCTACTGCAATTACAATGTAACTAACTAGATTACACAATTACTTTGTAATTACAATTACAGCATAAGCATAATTAGATTTCACTATTATTATGTAATTATAATCACACTCTAATTGTAACTGAAAAGTAATTACATTTTTACTTCAATTATAAAGTAATTGTACAATCAAATTACAATTAAATGCTCCAAATACATTTGCAGTGTATTGTAATTGCAATTACATTTTGCCCATGTGGGTCTGTGCAAGGTACAATACCAAGGATTGTATACCTGGCCCTAAAGGCCCATTTATGCCAGCAGAACTTAGAGCCCAAGAAATGTGCGAGAACTTCAAGGCTCTTCTAAAAAGAAAAAAATGCAATCCTAAAAAGGAGCATTGTCAAATAGAATCATAAATGCATAATCCTGATTAAAAAATAAAAATATCTCAAACATGATAAAATTATACTAGGCATCCTTATTTTAATCTGATAAGAATATTTCTTATTCAGAATAAGTAATTAATTTAAAGAAAGAGGTTTCTGCAAAATGATGCAAATTTT
>KK120066.1:237444-266811 GCA_000611955.2 Stegodyphus mimosarum | reverse complement strand
AAATAATAATAATAAAAAATACATTGTCAATTAGAAAAAGATGCTTCTTTAAAATTCTTTCTCTACATATTTCCCTCTCAATTAAAAATTTTAATTGTAATTCTGAAACACAGAATATGAGCCATCAATGTTTTTTCAGTGAAGAATGGTGAGTGTTGCCACACTTTCACACAAGTCTAATATCTTGTTATTCAGAAAAAACATTCAAGTAGAGGGTTCAGCTCTAATTTCATAGCTTATAGTGGAATTTTATCTTTTACATACAAAATAGAACTAAAAGTATTCTCACATAAATACTGCTGAGAATGGTTTCATCTGCATTTTATACTTCATCATCGACTTATTTGCATAGCTTAACATCTGGTTCCGATAGTTACAGCTAACTGGTACGCGACAAAGTATCTTCTAGAACATCTTTCACCATGATAACACATCTACTCATTCAGCAAGACTGACAGTCAAATTTTTTTAACAAAAACAAATCAAAGTAGTAACAAAACAGCACCCTATTCTCTCGATTTTGCTGTCTTTGACTTTTGGTTATTTTTAAGCTAAACTAAATTTACATGGTCATTGTTTTTATTCCAAGGATGAGATTGATGAAGCTATAAAGGCATATTATCCATCATAATAGATAGTATGAAGCAATGAATCAATGAAAAATTCTCTTACAAAAGTGCACTAATGCTGGAGAAAACTAATTTTTTTACCAAACAGTTTCCTCCAGCAACAATGCACCATTAACTTGTACCATTTAGCTGTATCAAATAAATTTTATACTGACTCTAATGTAAGTAGATTGAAAGTTTATTTTCACATTTTTACAAGCTTCTGATTATCACTTCATAAATGAAATATGTAAGAACTATATAAAATAATTCAGTAATGGACGACAAACTGCTACGTGTGTCATTCAAATATACACCTTTTCCATCTCAATAAAATCACTTTGTATAACATTCTATAAATCAAACATAATTAAGAGAAAAGACAAAATCTGAGAAACATTTATTCGTTTTTAAAGACATTCATATTTTCTTGTCATTAGCCTCAAAACTCTACATGCAAATGATGCATCACAATTACAAATCTAAATATAGAAGCTTTATGTACTTTACGCATTTGGTTTCGGAACAATAATTCTACGAAGTGTATTCATTGCCATGCAAAAAGTCACAAACATGCCAACGCAAATAAAACTAAAGAGGACTCTGTCAGATGCGCCCTTCTTAAGGAAAACAGGGACTCCATCATCAACCTAGTTTGGTAAAAAAAAAAAAAAATCCTCAAAAAACTAGTTTGGAAAAAAAAAAAAAAAAAAAAAAAGACAAATTTAGTGTATCATTAAAAATGTCATTCCATGAGCATTATTTAAAAATGAATTCTTATCTATATTTATCATACATTCATAATTAAAATAAGTCTTCACAATTCGTTTCATTGAATTTCTAAAATTTTTAATCCAATTTTGACACACACTCTGGGAAATGTTTTTGCAATAACAAGGAACGAATTTTGACAAAAATGAACACTAATCTAATGAATAAAGCAAGGCAATGATGGTGTTAAATGAATAAATTCAGTTATTTTATTTATTATCAACAAAATTAAGATTATCAGACGATGTTATATTAAGTGTCGGGGAGGGAGGAACTTTTTTGTCTTTTCCAGATAATCAAAAGCTGTTTCATTTATTTAATTAAAGTGTCATTTGAAAATTTACAACAATACCCCTATACTTTAGGGAACTTTATAATGTACATAAAAAGTTTGAAAAATTAATACTAATAACTCTTATTAAGGTTAAATTGCTTTTCGGTGGATTGTTAAGAAAAAGTTGCTAAACACTAAAAAATTCTATAAATATTTTAAGTATCTACAGAAACATAACATAGAACAGAAAATAATAATTACAAATTTAAAATACATAAATCATGTTCTAAATACAGAAAATATTGCAAAATAGCAAAGGAAGCATTACGCATACAAATCTATTGTTTGTTAAAGCAGAGAATGACTGTTAGATAGATGCTTTGTAAAAGGGAAAACAGGGCTACTTAAAGGAAAGTGTTGAGAGTTATGTCTGAATCCAGTGCTGATAACAGAACAGTACCTAATTTTTTAACTCACTTTCTAATTAGGGTTATAACGCTGCGGAAAAAGAAAATTCTTCACACTACATGGCTGTGATAGTGATCGAACGAAAAGAAAATGGTCTATTAGTCAAGGTATAGAGCCAGAAGTATAATTGTATAACTGCATATTTATAAAATACACATTATATATATAGTAATACATACATCTCTATGCTCATCACAGTTTAAAAAGGGCTTCATTTCATCATTTAATATTTGTTTGTAGTTGCTGTAGTCTCGAGTATGTGTCTTGCATAACTCGAGAATAATTAGCTGCAGAACGGTGATTTTGCATGCGAACGAAATTTTGTATATGGGGGCTGCTATAATATTTAGTTGTGTACCTCGCTTTTTTATTGTAATCAGCAATACCAAATATGTCTGTGTGTATATATATAGAAAGAGCCATCCAATTATCTGGCTTTAAAGTCCTTAACTGGCACTTTACTTTCACAATCATTGGTCACTTCCAATAACAAAAGTGTTTTAAATGAGGAAAATATTCATGCTTTGGGAATGCTTCTGGTTTCTATACTTATATTTGGGAAAGTTTTATATTCATTGTATGTGTGTGTGTGTGTGGGGGGGGGGGAATTTACGAGAAGTTTGACTGTCTTACGACAAAAATTGACCTAGGCATTTAATTTTAAAATTTACAACATTTGATGTCATTTTGAGGGATTGTTTAACTACGCTAGAATAATTTGGGGATATAAAGGATATTTATTTAACATGCTTTCATTATTTTATTTTAAACTGCAATCTATAATGGATAAGAAAAATCGACTCTGGAGCATTTTTATGCAGGCTACCGATGAGAAGGCGAAATGTGATATTCGGTATAGGCTGTATTCAGTAAAAGGTGGCTTCACAACAAATTTAAAAAAGATACCTACTAAAGAACACAGGTCATTTTACGAAACCATGATGGATAATAAAGTTCAAGAAGCTTCTGTGTCATCAACAAGCAAGTACTGAACATACCATCAGATTAGACTATAAAATGTCGCTACATATCAAAAGATTTTACATAATCAATTCCCCCCCCCAATTTCAAACTTTTTATTTCAATAATAATTTTCATACAATGTCAATACACACAAAACATTCTCATTATGTCTTACTTGTTCATATTATTTGATTATTTAATAATGCATTTTCCTTCTTCAATTATTCTAGTTGGCTCTTTTTATAAGTCGCAAGAACTATTTCTTTGTATAAATAAATTAGTAAATTATTTTTGTTCTTTTTTTAAAAATTCCATGACCTTAGTCGACAAAGACCAACCTGCAGCTAACGAAGGGGCCACCATACATTCTTGCTGGTCAATACATTTCAAAATTTTTCATATTAAATCTACTAAAACCTTAAATGATTATAACTATGAGTGATAATATTTTTTATACACTCAATTACCAAGAAAAACAAGTTCGATGAAATGAAATTGTGGATTGCTTTGAATTGTCAGATCAGACCTTGGATGAACCTTTTAGAAAAACTTACCAAAGCAAATTTTTTTAGTTTTATTGTCATTTACATTTTAGATTAAGTAATGTTGCGTGCATATAGGTTCTAAGTTGACTGAATGCACACAGGTCCAATGACAGGTTAATAAAATTTCCTTTCATCAAAAAGAAATACTTCAAAGTTCTAGAATTTTCCACAGAAATTCTCTTACAGGTGTTCACAGTATCACAAAATACAATTAGTTACACTTCAAACTATTAAGAAAATTAAACACAACACGATGCAAAGCACATCTAAAAAGAAAGCTAATGGAGATATCTCAATTCATGCTTAAGAGCAGATGCTTTTTCTCTCCGGCCTTAATAGTTTTCAACCAGCCGCTGAGATAGTTCTAGTATATTCTGTTTCTCAAAATTACTGAAAGGCAATATGAGGGTTGCATTACAGTTAAAGCTAATATAACAATCAATTACATTTATTCTATTACAATACGTATTACGGTGATCTGGTACTGGGATCCAGGTACTGGTACTAAATAAAAATTGCCGTGGATGTGGGATGAAACATTACCAGATGCATCTTCATTCACGCATGTGAGCGTAACACTGAAGAGGAAGCAGAGAGAGCAAACTTCAAAAACCAACGTATTTATAATTTTTTTAGCCAACATCCATTGTAACAGATGAAATGGAATTCAGTATGAAAATGTGAGGGCTTGCCTTCACACTTAAACATTTAACAAATTACTGGGTCACTGACTTGTATTATTCTTATTTTTGTTTTTTTTTACACTTCTCTTTCATGCACCCAACAATAGTTTAGATACCTTTAAATTAGAACTAAACAAAACTATAATTTTTAACATATTGCCTGTAGAAGTATAAAACCGTCATACGATATTGTAAACTGTATACTAACTATTATTTATAGAACAAATTCAAGCATCCAAGCAAATATCAATTGCTTAGATGTGCTTTATCCCATATTCCCATGTTTTTTCCAATTAAACATTTTACAAAAAATAATAAAAACTTAAAAAATTCATTGCATATGAAATAATTATTAAACATTTTACTAAAAACTTAAATGGTACATTAAAAAGTACTACACAAAACAGTCCACATAAAAACTTAACATTGCAAATCACTCCACTATACAAATTATATGCATAAGTAACAAAAACCCAATATAAAAAATACTACAGGGTTATCCAAACATGTTTGGCATGCGCATGTCGATGAAATTTTTGAAATACTGCAGTCTTGCATCCTTACCCATTTTCACAAACACATATATACGAAAACACGAGTATAGTGGCTACATTGCTGTATTCACAAAGTAAACTAACCTATATTAGGGAAGTTAACATAATCACATTAAAAATATCAGTCACCATTCATTCAAATGGTCATGTTGCTGAGGAGAGTCATCTAGTATCAGTAATGCAAACTCAAATTAACAAACTATGCAGTTGAAAGTTGGACGGTTATAGTATATTTAAGTGTGCCCCTTGGATTATCGCTAAGTTGTCGTTTCATTTATGGTAACCTGAGTAGTTGAATGTTATGAAAACCCTATTATGACATAATGGTTGCATAATTGTGGTGAATTTGAATTGCAAGGATTTATTTATGTGCTGGTTTGGAAGTACATTGCTTATTTCATGGTTTACTGGGTAAAATTGCTGAATGTGGTAAGATTAATTTGTATTTCCGTACAAAAGGGAAAAAAGCATTGACTGGTATGTAAATAAAAGTTTACTTAGTAGTCATGTTTGTAGGAAGGAGATGCATATGGTCGAACACTGGAGAATACTGGCACTACGGAGGATATTTTTTACTCTTATTTTTGTGAATTTAGGTGGCACAGTACACAGTTTCTAGATAACTATAGGAAGTTTTTAGATGCTGTTGAAGGTATTTTGTTTGACTGAAGACACAGAAATTTCTAATTAAGGTTAGTGGATATTTCCTTTGTGTAGAGCTAAGATGAATTTCCCTTTGTGTTATTTCATTGTTTGATTTAAAATGCAGTTTATTTTTTTGTTTGGATATAGTGTAGAATTGGCTGCTCCTTTGATTTTTTAAGTGAAAATAGATCGACGTGTGCATGGACAAAAACAAGGAAGTGCGCAATGCCAAACTTGTGCAATTCTCTGATTTTTTTTAAGTGAAAATAGGTCGATGCGTACATGGATGCCGAGTTTGTGCAATTCTTTGACTTGTTATTTTCCAAAAATCGCCACTACACAAAGACAAAATAACAAGTCAAAGAATTGCACAAACTTGGTGTCCATGTACCACTAAAAAGCACCAAGGGGTACACGTAAATATATTTTTACCTTGATGGACAAATTTTTAATTTACAAATATCATTTCTTGGGAATAGCATTTTGAGCCCAGTTTCCAAGAATGCTTTGCACACCTGCCTAGTTATGGCACTAGTTTCTAGTCATATAAGCACATTTAAGACAAAAAAGCATTATTTTCAGAAACAGGAAGGAACTTATAACATAAAACACAATATCAAGCAGAAAGAAAAATTATTCTCAAGAAACAATAATTAAAGAATTTTAAATATTTTATCAACAGAAAATGAATAGAGATGAATTTATGTACTAAAAGTAAAAAATTTGTAAGTTGTAACAGATGAAAAATTAACTGAAATTTTGTACACTTGTTGAAGAAAACAATTCCACGTTTCTTTCTTCCACCCCGTACGTTTGGTAAGAACCTATAAAAGAAAAAAAGTACATATATTTTAAAGCATTACTTACCTGCATCTGTCGCTGCAACTCTTTAAATTTGGCCATGTCACGCATTGTTTTTGAAGTAGTAGTAATGTTACGTGAAAATTGTTGATACTTTGAAAATGCCTAAACAAACATTAGCAAAAAGGAATATTATGCAAAAGTTTAGACTGAAACGCATAAATTAAAATTTTATAAACTACAGATCACGCAAGAAGATTGTGCTCTACATAAATAACACAATCATATAAAAAATATCTTATTGATAAAAATTCATTCATATCTGAATAATTTATCGAAATTCATCACTACGATATAAAATTATCATAACAAAATGAAATTCCATCGAAGCATACGTTTCGAAAGTGAATGTTTTAAAACAAGAATAGAATTTCATGAAGCACTAATAAAACAATGAAAGTAAAAGAAAACTAAATTAACATATCATAAGACTATTCGCAATGGAAGAATGACTTACCTTTAACGTATTCATATTTTGTAAAATAAAATTAACCTCTAAGAAGCGAAAAATAAAGTTTCCGTTTATATAAATTTACTTCACAATCGTCCTACAAACCCGTATAATGTCGAGAGCTAATAATGTTGCCAGGTTCCAAGCTCAGATTTTTCTAAATGAAAACAAAACTTAAAAAAAAAAAAAAAAAAATGCTACCCGTAGAATGCGAAAAGTGCGGAAGCTATGAAAAATAAAATGTTTAACTATTTTGAAAATAGAAAGCCGTACTATTCATCTTTTGAAATATAGTCACTCCTTTTATTTGAAATTAATATCAAATAAGAGTTCAGTTTTCCAAGTTTTTGAAGTCCTGAATTAAGTTTCTGCTTAATTTAACCGTAAACCATGTTATCTTAGTGCTGTAAGGATTGGGCAATTTTCTTTCATAATTTTAGAATTCGAGAGGTATATTGATTGTTAATTTACTACTGTGGAAATTTAGTATCATATGAACAGAAATAAGTATGAGTTCTGAAGGAAATGCTGTAGCTTTAAACGAAGCTTCTGAAAATAGCGAAACAAGGGTAAAATTATATTAATTTCCTAAATAATTATCTGAGCCGTATGTAGTTGTAGAATGAGGTTATATTTTACTTTTTTTCTTAGTCATGCATAGCAGATATTTCACGCATTTCTTGTTTATTCTCAGTTCGAAAAGCGTATGTTTATGTGAATTTTTAATTTGTTTAATATACTTGATTTCTATATGTTTTTGCAATTTATAACAAATTTGTGCTGCTTCTTCGGAATTTGTAAAACTATTACTTATTTAAAATCCTGATTGCAGATATTTGAAAGATGAGTGTAAATCAATGAACTATATGCCTCAATGCTAATGTATATATACAGACGATATATATTTGTTTGTAATAAAAATTTGCAAAATTCCGGATATGTTTGCGATTGTATATCATCTTAGTTGGAAGCAAATATGCACAATAAACATTTATTTCCATCTGAATTAAAATAAGAGTAATACAAGCCTAAAAATATAATCAATAGTTAGGCGTAAAAACATTATTTCAGTATTCATGCAAGGTGCAATAGCTTTATTTTTAACTTTTTTTTTTTTAATTTTTTTTTAAATTTTAAGTTTAGTGACTCTTTTACCAAAAAAAAAAATCTAGCTTTATTCGCCCAGTGAATATAGATTTCATACATTTTTTAAATAAATTAGTACTGGTTTTCTATATGAATTGAAAAGAAAAAAAATTAAAGAAAAAGTACTGTAAAAAAAGAGTACCAAAAGAGTTCAGCAATTTCAAAAAAATTTCCTGCTTTCATTTAGCAATGACTAACATGTAATGTTTTTTAAAAGCCAGGAAAATTTAGGAATTTCAGTGACACAAATTGCAAGTACTGTTACCTTAAAACTGTACTTGAAACCTGGTAAATGGACTGGCTGCAGGGATGTTTTCATAATTTTCCCCATGTGTAAGATGAGCCAGTTTACCCTAGAAAGTCCTCTGCGAAGACATCATTCCCCTTAGGCAGATAGTCCTCGAGCGAAAACGCAAGGACAGCATGAGTTGTATTGAAAAATTAAAAATAAAATTTTCCGTAGGAACAAAGGACCAAAAATTAATAATGCAGAATGCTTGTTCACTGCCTTTTTACTGGAGCATAACCTGCTGCTGAATGCATTAGATCAAGTTACAGCTTTGTTTAGAAAAAGTGTTTCTCGACAGTGAAATCACTAAGAAATTCTCAAGTGCAAGGACAAATATGGCTGCTATATACAATAAATGGATATAAATCTTCTGGTTTTGATTGCATTAAGACAGTTCCATTCTGCCTCTCTTTGTATGAAAGCAATACTGATGTAAAACTATCCAATTGTTTCTCTTTTTTATCCAGAGTCTTTCGAAATTGAGTGTAGTTTACTTTCTGTACCCACTTTAAAAGGAGATTTGACAGAATTTACTGTAGCACAGTTAGTTATTAAGAAAATTCACTAATTCCGGATAATTGTTTAACACCGATTGTTGACAATGTGCCAGGAATGGTAGACTTGAACACTGATGTTGTAGGCATTTTAAAAAAAAGAAAGCTCAGATTTTCAAATTATGAGGTACACCTGTCATTTCTTAAATTTAGATTTGAAAAAAGGTCAGTTTCTTTACCTGTAAGTGTGAATGAGTTGTTTATGCAGTACAAAGTCCAAGATCCGGACTCATCGGGACTTCGGCGATTCAGGGTTTTTGTTTTTTCGGGATACTAGATCAACAATTTAAATCTAGTAAGATTGCATGCAGAAATTATAAAATTAATTATGAAATCATGATTTATGAAATAATAAGCAATTATTATCTACAGGGTATCAAAATTTACAAAAAAATCTTAAGTTATCTGTTTATTAAACATGTCTTTTCATGTAAGTTGTTTTATTTTTTATGCTAATACTTTCTTCTTTAATTCTATAAACAGACATATTTCTTGTTCAGTTACAAAGATATACTGTTCAAGTGCTGCAATTGCTGTGCCGAGAATTCCGACTAGCTTGTCAATCAAAATTGTTTCATTTTCAATAATCTGTCACTTTCTTCACTATCGGTAGCGGTATTTTCTGAATCTGGAACCAAACTACAGATTTTGCCGTATGTTAATTGATTGATGATTGGGGCATTGTCATCACAATGAAAAAGATCTGTTATATCTTTATTTATTACCACTTCTCCGCATTTCTTTACGAAATCCATTAATTGGAAAATTTCACCTTTGGTTTGCAATATCCGAAAGCCTTCACATTCACAGCTGTCATCTTCACCTTTCTCACCATGAAATATGGCAGCTAGCCATAAATTATGCCAAGCAATTTTTTTTAAATATGTGGAAGCACGTCCTTCCACGATTTTGCAATGCTCCCCACAGCAGATTGTATGTTAACATATTTAAAAAATTCTTGAATAGTCTTACCATTATTCAAGAAATTTAACATGGATTTTAAAAATGCTACTTTATATTTGCATTTCATTGTGTGCACCGTTTCGATATCCATAGGCTGATTAGACGTACAATTTGGAGGAAAAAATAATATGGATACATTATCTTTCGCAAGTGAAGTATGAGCTGAACAGTTGTCTACAATCAGGAATTTTTGCATCATCAAGTAAACCAACCGAATTCAAATGTTGCTGAGCCTCGGATATAAAATGATTTCCAAGCCAATCATTCATTATTATCAGTTGTGTCATCCATGCTCTTTTATTTGCATCACATATATATAATGGGAAAATCATTAATCCTTTAAATGCAGCATACTTCCTGCGGCATTTGTGCATGCTATTTGCACATCGCTTTGGAATCTTTGACACCAGTTAGAACCTTTTCTGTAGAGGTTGCCAAGTTATTTTGTGGTACATATTGCCAGAAAAGATCAGTTTCATCAGTGTTGTGAATTTGTTCTGGAGATAACATTTTACTATTAATTAGTTCAATAAATTCATCTGCAAATAATTCAGCAACTTCAGTGTTAGCTGAAGCTTTTTCATTGGAAATTTTTAACTGCCTTATACCATGGTGATTTTTACCACCTGTCGAATGTGTGCACTCAGTTTTCAAGTTCATTTCTTCATGAAATATTTTGGCTTGAGCCATTACCATTGGACCCGTCAATGGCACGCCCTCGCTGTGACGCTGTCTGACCTCTTCAATCATCACTTTGTCATTATCGTCATTTTTAGCATGATGAACAATTTTTCTGTTATTCATTGCAAGTGGGGTGTCGGAATAAAAAAAGTTCTTTTTCTTATATCATATATAGTTGAGTTTCCAATGCCATACTCCTTGCATAATTTTGAAACGGATATGCCTTTATCCACTTTTTGCAGCAATTCCATTTTTTATTTAATGGACGTCAAAACATGATTTCGCTTTGTAGATTGTGTTGCAGATTCAGAATTAGAAACTCTTTTCGACATATTCGAAAGTTCAAGCTTTAATTTTCATAAAATTCCTATAATAATAACAGTCTGCAAAGAATAATAAGCTGGATTAAATTAGAAGATTAAGGAACAGAGCAATCTGCTATACAAACTGAAATTCCGTGGAAGCAATAAAGTATAATTTTAGCCTAGCTTAATAGTGCCTGCTATACTTTATTGGCTATGTATCATGAGATTGATGACGAAAGACAAGTTGATCCGCTCAGTCGCACACTGAGACAATTAGTTAGTTATTATACCTACGTCTATTTCTTCCACTTGCATATAAGCCTAATCTGGGGCTTGAGTAAATAAACTCCCACACATACTTAAGGCTTATCGAGTTTCTGCGGGTCTTAAGTTCTGTTACAAAATGCCTCCATAAGTTTTAAATTTTTGCCCCCTAAACTTTGGATCCCAGTGGTTTCCCTAAATTATAAAAATTTTGCCATACCTAAATTTTGTCGCTTGATGCTTCTCTAAATTCCAAAACTTTTGGCTTTCCTAAATTCTGATGCCGGTTCTGGGTTTGTGTGAATAACAGATCAGATGTTCGTAATTCAAATAGCACTAAATGTAATCTTTTAGCCTATGAGTTTCGTTAACAAGATCTAATTTTAACATATGGAAAGAAATTCGGTTAAATTTTTCCTCGTCAACATGTCTTAACGCATTTAACTTAATCTGCAATCATCACCAAGCATAATGTCACCATAAAAGGTTGCCATACTCTTTGCTATTCATTTAATTATATTAAAAAAAGTGTTTAGGCATCGCTGCATGAGTCATTACTCAAGTTGTCATGTGTTGATAAGCATGTGGTGATGAAAGAAAAATATAATAAATAATGATTCACCAGGTTGGCGTCAGGGCTATAAAATACTAATAGAAGTAAAATCAACGCTCTTGCTATTTAAAATGTTTCGGTTTGAGATTTATGCCAAGCAGATATGCAGCTAAGCAGCCAAATTATTGATCTTGCAAATTTATGCTAAAATGATTGTTTCTTCAATAACAAGGTATTTTATTTACTGCCTAATTGAAATTAAGAATCAGGACTCTTCACATGTTTTATTATGTGAGGAAAAAAACAAATGCACATATGTAACTCTTCAAACAAAAAAAAACAAAAAAAAAAGTTGGTGGCTTTGAGGTCCGGATGATTTTAGATCATTCCGGATATTGGAAGTCCAGATGTCGGACATTGTACTGTATTTATTATCTGGAAGAGTTCTAAAACAAAGGAAAAGTTTAAACAGTTCCAGCAGCTGCATAATACTAAAATAAGGAAAATTTTAAAACATGTAGGCACTTGCTGGTTATCTTTAGAGAAATGTTTATCTAGAATCCTTGAGCAGAGGATCCCACTTCTTTCATTTTTTAAGGAAGAAGTAAATGCTTCTAGAGTTAAGATAAAAGGATCTTTTGAAAGTAATAAATTGCACTCGAATTCCTTTGTTATTCTGGAATATAAGTGTGAACGAAACTTTCAGAATTATTTGTAAATTTTACTAGTAACTGTAAACCTTATTATGGCTTTAATCATACATATTGGTGAATACTGCTATTAAACTTGGGTGGGGGAGGCGAGAATGCTATCAATGTATATTTTTCATATCTCCTGCGTAAAAAAAAAAAAGCTATTGTTTCTGCAACTTAAAAGTTCTAGTAATTTTTAAGATATAATTAAAGAAAACTTGAACAAAGAAATTAATGAAATTAATAAACTTTAATGAGAAGAAAATAAGAAATTTTGATACTTTTCTGTTTATTTGCAGCTTTACTGAAAAGCTGCAGAAAATTATTAATGAAGCAAAGCGGTATGTTTTTAAAATAGTTATGTAACAATCCGCAGTGTCACCAGAATCGGGTATATGACAACAAATATCTGTTTCGGATAGTGTGCAATGACAGAGTTGTACAGATGCTGAGTTCTCTGATATTTTTTTAAATTAAAAGCAGATTGATATATATATATATATGGGGAAAGCAAAAGGGGGGATTACAGGATTTCTCAAAAAATATATGCTTAATTTTATTTTATTACCCATGCTTCTTGTTTTCGAAACTTTATTGATTGACTGCTTCTTTGTGGAATTCTTAAAAATAGCTGTTTCGAAATAGCCATTTCGAAAATAGCTGTTGTCTGTATAAAAGTTTGGAAAAAAAATTGGTCACCAACAAGTTAGCAAATGCTGTCCAAAGTCAGTAAGAGTTCACAATTTGCTGGGGATGAGAAGTGTGGGTAATCATAAAGTACCGAAATTTTACAATTTAAGAATAACTTGAATTTAATGTTAGATTCAGTACTATTTTAATGAGGAAGCACTGTAACTCTTTTGAGAAATTAATATTTTTCTGATCCATTTAGGATATTTTTTTCTTTGAAGTATGGATTTCGTCCCTAAATTTTTATCTTGTTAGTTTGAAAAAATAGTCTCAAGTTTTTCAGAAGAGAACTTGCTATAGTGCAATATAGTAAGATTTAAGAAATTGTAAATAAAGTTCTTTCTAAGACATACTGAATTTGTACAGCATGCAGAAGAGATAAAGTTTTGTAACTTATTACTCTGCTAGCTTTTTCTCATCTGATCCTTTAGAAGGAAAAAAGAAAACATGATATTAGAAACTCATAGTATTTGGCCTGTCTCTGGTCATATGTATGATAGTAAAAGAGTTGTATTAAATCATGGGAAATGTAGAAACATTTTATGTAAACTCAAAGTAGGTTTTTTAATAATAATAATAGTTATCTGTTCAGAAAAGTAATGCTTCCTTTTCTAAAATTATTCTTATTGGTAAAAAAACTATGTTTTTAGAAGTAATTATTTATATAAGAAATGTTATTTTCCGACTATCCCACCTTCCCTGAAAAGCATTCACGAGGCAATGTGCTATGTCACCAAAATAAGCGATTTATGACTTAAATATACACTCACTTCCAAAAGTTAAGCACGCAGAGGAAAATGCTAATTTCTGGAAGCCAATCATAATTGAAGAGGATGCAATTCGCTGAAGAGGTAGATGGAAGTATGCAAATATGCTAGGTAACAGCCAATCGCGCTTTCATGTCAAGAAATATGTAAAAAAGGCAGTCTTATAAGAAGCCAGCTTTATGAAGGGTTACAGAAATTAATTGTAAGTGCTGGTAGAAGGTGTTTAAAACTTTTGTGTAATTTGTTTTCAAGACTTGCGTGTTTCTATGACTTCCAGAAGACAAATGGAAGATTCTTAGTGCTGGCGTGCTGTGGGGCACATTGAAGCAGGATTTGTAATTTCACGTTTATGGAAATAATTCCAAATCACACAGACAGTTGTCCGAAGGCCTGTAGCCGGTCGCCCAAGGGTTACAACTCCCATGGAAGATCGATATATTGCTATTGTAGGCTAGCGGAATCGCAGAGCGACCTCCACACGTGTGACATCTATGGTTACAGTGTCCATTGGTAAGGCGATATCTGCAGCTACTGTATGCCGAAGATTACATGTGAGTGAACTGTATGCCTGGGTACCTTGAGTTTATGTTCCTCTATCCGTCCAATCAAGAGGGGCACGATTACAGTGGTGCCGGGAACATGTCAATTGGAATGTGTCTGACTGGGGTAATGTCATGTTTATTGATGAGTCAAGATTTGCTCTGGAGCCAGATGACAAGCGTATAAGGATATGGCATGAACAACAAACACGCAATCAGTCCCAAAACATCACCGAACATCACGCATTCCAAGGCGGAATCATTATGGAGTGGGCAGGGATTTTATTAGGATACCGCACTGACCTGCACATCTCTAAACGGGATTCTTTGACGGCTGTCCGATATCGAGATGAAGTCCTAGAACCCATTGTGAGATTGTACACTGTCCTGCTTTTGTTTTATGGATGATAACGCACGTCTCCATAGAGCTGACGTCATCGATCACTACCTGGAGAGTGAAAGGATTGCATGTATGGCGTGACCAGCATATTCGCCCGACCTTAATCCCATTGAAAATCTTTGGGATGCTCTAGGTGTGTTGTATCTTTGTTTCCCCACCTCCAGCCACTCTTAGAGAGCTGGAAACTGTTCTACAAGACAAATGGCGATTGCTTAATTATGCGGTGATTGACCACCTAATTGAAAGCATGGTCAGAAGGTGTAAACTTTGTATACAGATGAGGGGCGGATCACATACCCTATTAATGTCCTTTTTTTTTCATTTTATACTGTTTATTTTCACTTTATACATAATTCTGTTTGTCTCCAGTATGTCATTATCTGATAACTTAAAAAAATTTAATATTGCTTTCATTTCTGTATATAATTATTGATTTTGTTTTATGCATAAATATATATGCTACTTTCCTGCCGAATTTTATGTCAATCAAAGTAGTATTTGTTGATTTTTTAGCATTTTACATCTTTGTGCTTAACTTTTGGAAGTAGTGTATTTAGGTGGTAATCCAGATGTATGTGTGCACAGCAGATGAGTGCCAATTTCCACTGAAGGTAATATTTTTATTTTCACATTTAGTAGTCATTCCCCCTGCCAATTGAGTGCCATTTTTTTTTTGTAAGGAATTGTAATGGGATTGGGCAGTCTACTGATTGATGAAAAAGAAAGTGTTGCATTTCTTCACAAATATGACATTTTTCCTACCAGTAGAGTATGCAAAAATTTCACATTCTATGAAGCTGTTCTTTATAAGTGGTTGAATTTTATGGATCAAAATTTGTGCATCAGTGTCAAATTCATGCAATTCTGTTATGTTTTTTTAAGCGAAAACAGAATGCTGTGTACATGGTGAAACAACAGTATGTGCAATGCCAAATTTATATTATTCTCTGGTGTTGTGTAAGTGAGGAAAACTGACAGTGTGCATAATGCCGAATTTCTGAGTTATTTTTTGTATTGTTTATAGCTAAAACAGATTGCTGTGTGTATGGGGAAAGCAGTAATTAAAAAAAGGCAAGTGTTTTGTTATGGATGTTTCTTACATTTTTAGTTTGTTAATTGGTTGCTGTTTTATGTAATTCGTAGTAAATCTCCATTTTTGAAAATGGTTGCTGTCTTTTGTATCTCGTGTTGGGGACTTTTTGGGAGAGGTGCATATAATCGGAAAGTATTGAAGAAATTTATGAAACATTTAGAAAAATTATGTTTTTAAATCATTTTAGTTTTTAACAGAATTATTGTTTGTTCTTTTCCTCCCAGAATGATGAACAACCAGCTCAGCAAGCAGCACAACAACCACAGCCTGCCCAACATTCCTTTTGGTCTATCCTCAAGGGTATTATATTAAGAGCAGTGATAATTTACTTCATTACCAGCTTTTTCCGACGACCTCAGCAAGCGACTAACACTCAAAATACGGGAGTGCCTCAGAAAGTATCTCAAAATCTTTTCCAGAATGGAACTATTATGGTAACTAGTTTTATGATTTTCAAAATATATTTTATATGGCTGGGGGGGGAACCTAATAGTACTTATGTACACAACCACCTTGATGCAATTTAGTACTTTTTTTACAGATAGAAAGGTAAAATTTACTTTTCATATGCTAGTTCGTAGTTTTGGTGAATTGAAGAAAGAAAAAAAAGGGGGGGATTCTCAAACTATCCATATTTATCGTTAAGTCACAAGACATTAAGAACATATGAACAGAATGTATACTTTAGCAGTAAGTTTAAAATACAAATTTTAGTTATTAAATAAGGAATTTGTTGTACATTAAAGATAAAACACATTCTTCTCTTTCTCTGTCTGTCTTTTTTTGGGGGGTGGGGTGTAGTGCTACATAAAAATCTGTTTTCGCTTAAAAAAAAGAAAAATTGGAGAATTACAGAACCTCAGCATTGTGCAGAACTTAGGAACAACGTTATGTACCTAATGCATCCCCTCGTTGTTGTTCTCTGTAGAAATCTTTCAGCAAATCTATGTATTCCTATATAAATTATATTACAATTTCTCTCATTTGTGGCAAGTTACACAAGTGTATATTTTAAAATTAAGTTTAAGACAAAAAGTATCATCATTTGTTTATAAAAACCATTGGAGCTTTAAATACAACAAAAAGAACACATATGGTAATGGTGTTGTTGCTTGGCTGAAGGATTGTTATGAGCGTAGTTGTCTGAAGAATGGTTAGGTTGTCAGAGTTTGGTGACTTCTATTAACCCTCCGAGCGTTACGGGTTTAGCCTTGAAATTTCGAAGTTCCTCAAAATGTCATGAATTAGTGGTATTTTCTTGATTTTAATTAAAAAATGACTCTCTCATTTTGTACCTTAATTTCTTTTCTTCCAATATACATCCAAACCGAAATCAGATATGTTAAAAGATAGCAGAAATTTTCATGTGTAATGAATATAGAAGGCAGCCTTCTACGTGGAATAATCCGGCCTTAACGCTGAGAGGGTTAAGATGGTTGCAATAATACGTAAATACCATATTAATCCTCTGGTTTAATTTTCTGATTTAATGAAATGATTCCTGATCTTTATTGTGAGAATGCATTTTCTCTTAAAGTTGATTTAATGTCATAAGAATTAATTCTTTGAAAATCTGGTATTCCATTGGTTTGATATACTTGATAATCCAATCAATCACACTTTCATTATGTAGAGTGCTTTCAAAGCTTGATAAAAATTGTTACTAAGGGTATAAAATCGTAACTTATGACAAATCACTAGAAGTTGGGTAATATTAATCCAACTTGTAGATAAAAAAATCATTCAGAAGATTAAAAATAGATGCAAGAATTATTCCATGTAAAATTTATGAAACTTCAATTGCAGAATCAAGGCCTTTCAATGTCAGTTCAGTTCAAAAGATATAAATTTCACCTTTGCTATCGCATAGAAACGTATAAACGACACAATATTCCAGAAAACTTGGAGAAAAGAGAAAATTTTATTGAAGAAAGCAAAAATATTAATGATCCATTGACTAGCCATTCTGAGTTATCAAAAGCAATTTAAAGTCATCCTTCTAATAATCCATTAAACATGCTTTTACAAAACAGAAGCATTGAATGTACTGAAAGTAATAAAAATTTATCATTTTTAAGAGAATCCTGTAATCAAAATGCAGAGGGTGTTGAATCTGCACTTAGCAAAAGAAAGAGTAATTAGTGATTCTACTTAAATTATCTGGCATGGAGCTGGTGAACTGTCAAAAACACATTTGTAAAATTTACCAAAGCAACTGAAAAATATATGGATATTTTTGTTTTATTTGAAAAGCTTCCTGTTCTGTTAATAAAGGTTACTTCGAAGCAAACTAATGAACTATAATTAAACTATAGATAAATTTATCTGTTAATATGTGTTATTACGTTTGCAGAATTATTTTGCACAATTTTTCTCATTCATTTATGCATTCAGTAACTTGGAAAATAAATGATTTTGTAGCATTATGGAATTTTAGGCTGATGATCAGATAGATTTGATAATACAGCATTGTTAAAGTCCTGAATATATTAGATTATTGGACTTTATACCTTAAGTGCTGGTAGTTCTAGCAGTAGATTTTGGTCTTGTATCTGTTACACGCATTGTTTGAAACATTAAGAATACCAACATTATATCCAAATGTCCAAATAACTGGAATGATCTCCCTTAACTTTTTTTGGGAGAGGGGGAGAGAAAAATTTCTTTCTTCATGCTGTGTAGGAATGGAGATTATGATACTCAAGAAATAGTAGGTGTACTGTAAATCAGTTTTTCCCCACAAATAGTTGAGATTTGCAGAAACATTATTTGAATGAGCATTGAATTATGATGCTTCACCTTTTGACACTGAACCGTATTTTTATTATCAGCTCCTGTGTAGGTGTTGTGGGAGGGGGCTTTATTTTTCTGTTTTGTCTGGCTCTGTACCCAATAACTGAAACCCAAAGAAATACAATTGTTTGAAGTGCTATGTTACATGTCCCTGTATTTTTTTTATTATTATTATTATTATGTTGGCACAGCTGGGAAGAATTACTCTGCTAGCATTTTGAACTTCCTTATTAACTCTTTATTTATTATTATTGTTATGGAAACTATAGTTTTATGTCTCTGTGTAGGTTAAACAGATGTCTGTTTTATGCAAAATTATGCATTCATCATTCAGCCATTGGAATTTTGCATGAACTGAAATGTAAATATAAAGTAATCTTTTGAATATTGGTGCAGTAGTAAGACCATTTAAATACCAGAATTTAAAAGTATTTTGATATAAAGTTTACCAAATGAAGCATTTTACAAGCATTGCAAAACATTACAAAATTTAAAATGACATTGGAATAAGTAGATGTTAGAAGGCACAAAGGAGGCCAAATGCATTATGCCAGTCTAGAAATAGTATGTGAGTGTAAGCATGGAATTAAATTAAACTCAGCATAATTCAAAAGTCATTAAAAAATGTACTGTATCTAACAGTCTAGATGGAACAGAAGATGATTATTTATTTATGGATCAGAGTAATAATGATGGCGAAGATGAAACAGAATTCAATTATATGCCTGAAAAAGCAACAGAAGACTAACTTTTCATGAAGTATGTAATTTCTTTTAAATAAACAGCATTTATATACATGCAGAAATCTAATTTTTGTATGCTGATCTTTTTCTTGTTTTCAAATCTCATTTTTATATCCGACTAATTGCACTCTGATTTTTTTTTTTTTTTTGTGTGTATTAAAAGTGCATGTTATAGGCTGGAATATATGGTAATTAGCTGGTAGGATCCATTAAATGCAAAATGGGAAATTTATTCAGCCAGGTCTTCAGATCGTTGCTTGTGTGATAAATTCAAGGCAGTATATAAGAAGTGAAAAAAAGGTCTATCATCATTCTGCTGTGAAGTTTTAATAATGCATCATTTAACCTATCATTGCTTCAAAAAATAATCAGGCATCATAAAGTGAAAGTGATTCAATGAGTCTTCAAGAAATGGGGTGCTATTGTCGTCAGTCTGTGTTTATAAAATCTGCTTCCCGTGATGTGCTAGAAATTTATTTTTACTTTTGCTTTCTCATATCTCATTTACATTACAAATGGATATTTTTCTTACTAAATTGGATTTTCAATAAAAAATATAATTTTATGATTTTGTAAAGAATTTTGAAATTTTAAAATTAATTTTAGGAAAGGTTATTAAGATAATTTAATAATCGATTTTAATTCAATATTTTGAATTATTGCTTAGAATTTTAATTATTTTGGAAGTGACGTGAATATGAAAATGAATGAAATAATTTTAAAAAATTGGTATTGAATGTGCTAAATAATATTAAAATTAATGAATAATTATGTAAAGATACACCTCTCATCGAATCAGATTAAAGAAACTTTTGTCTATAAAAGCATCACTGTTAATATTGCGCAGTCCTTTTTACCTGCTTTGCTTGCTTCTTGCTAAAGTATGCATTGTTTGCCACTCCACTTTATCCTTTGTCTAAAAAGATGTAAGTTATATAAAATTGTCATTTGTAGAACACACTCATAATGATGATATCTGAATCTACTTATGTGTATCAAGGCTTGCTGTGTGGGGGGAGGAGAATTGCAAAGTTAATTACCACATCTTAAAGTTTTATTTCTCTGTTACATCATCTCCGGTATCCACGGAGCTGTTTTTCTAATCTCACACACACACACACACACACACATATATATATATATATATATGGTAGATTGGTTTGTTTCCCTTGACAAGTCAGTTAATCTGTGATCAATGACACTAACAACTTTTTCAATATTTAAAATTTTTCTTTACAGATTTCAATGGCTTTTACTGCAAGAGAGGACTAGCTTAGACTGTTCTGAAACACTAATTGGAATACTGACTAAAACATTTTTCTTATAATTCTAGGCTTTAATTGAATTTCTGTTCCTTGGAGATAATACCTAAAATGCTTTTTCTAATAATAAATTATATATACACATACATGTATCTATATACATAAAAATATATATTAAATTATGTATTAAATTTTTATATAATATATAAATTTATATAAATATTGAATTATTGTATATGGAAAAGTTTCTAATTATAAATTATTGGTTTATATATATATATAAGCACACACATAAAGTAATTAAATTGAATTATAACAAAACAGGCAATATAATGAATTTGGTGAAAACTTAAGCAAAAATATTAAAAATTATTAATCAGAACGAAAGATGTAAATTCGGTATATATTAAGTAAAAAGCGAATAGCCTTTGGCAGAGTTTGACAAGTAATAATTACTGAACTAAATAAAAATATAATACATCAAACTTTATCAAGAGGTGATAGAATATGACACCAATGTTATTACTTTATCTGGCATACTGGATATGTTTCTGTTCGTCTCGAATTAGCAGAGATATTGATATTAACTACTTTTAAAATTATTTGTATCTATGAAAGCTAAAAATGCCATCTCTACGTATTCAGCCTGCCAAAACAAAAGTAAATATAAATGAAATCAACATCCGAATATAAAATGTATCAAAATGCATTAATAATACATCAAGTTTCAGGATACTATTTATCTTAATAGATGGCATTCCTATATGGATGAATTATTGTGCACGAATATGTAACCTTTACTTATTTGCAAAAGAGTATGTCTCTTTTTTCACTTTTAATTAGAGACCTGCAACAATTTTCTTTCACCTACACATATATTGATATCGTAACTTTTAACAATTTTATACTTTTAAAAATTATTTGAATCTGGCATTATACAACCTTCATGTCTTAAAATTAACATGACCAACTCAAATCAAATGAACTGTTGATTATCTAGATCTTAGCATTTTAAATCACCATGAAGTAAGACTTTTTGACAAGAGAAGATATTTCAACTTTCCTTAAGCTTATTAATTGGAATATTAGCATCTCCAAAATGGTTTTAGAAAATACTGTTTATAATCGATTACATGATGCCAAAAATACTTGCACAGAAATTGATCAACGGCAACAAGAAATTTTATTACTGTCACAATGTTTTACTATTAATAGTATGTGAGTGTCTAAATAATTTTTTAAAATGCAATTTAAAACAGTTTCATCTACGAACTATGAATGTTTTATTACATAATTGAGCCCATTTTAAACCTAACAGGGAAAATGAGGCAGATGGGCAAGAAAGTTTTATAGTATGTAAAACAAATTTCGAAGTTTTGTAATTTAGTGTAAATTTATAATATTAATTTTATTTTCTAACATAATTTGACTAAACTGATAATTTTATACCTCTGAAAAGTTTTTTTTGTAGCCAAAAAGGCAGCTGTCACTGTTTTCTAATTTTATTTCATTTTTCCTAGCTTTTACCAGAGTTTATTTACTTACTTAATTACATTTTTTTAATTTATGGTTTTTCTTTAGTGTCTGAAATTTACTTGGCAAGATTAATAATAGCTAATATTTATTGACATAGACAAATAAAACGTACCCAGTATGCCAAATGAACTAGTGGTATCAGTGTCAGATTCTGTAATATCTTGATAAAGTTTGAGTCTGGACAATGATAAGGTGGCTTTATATATTTATATTTAGTTTATTAAATATTACTTGTCAAACTTTCAGCCAAAGGCTACTCGCGTTTTACTTGACATACACTAAATTTACATATTTTGTTTTGATTAATAATTTTTAATATTTTTGGCTTTCACCTTTCAAATTCATTAAATAACCTGTTTTTCTTTATAATTTACCTTAATTAATTAATTATTTTATATCAACCTGAGCAGCTGTTGTCGTCCAGACGCTATAGTGGTTAGGGGAGCCTACTACGGTACTGAAGTGCCCGGGAAAGACATGGTTGTTTGTAAATGTATGGTGTTAGTACGGCATGGTGGCACTCTAAATATGCGGCTAGCCGAAAGTCCTCTCATGTGGATTCATGGGAGAGGAGAGGTCTGCTCTCCCTCAAAATTGGGGGTGGAAGATAGAAGTCCAATCTCTCTTTGGAGTAGGCTCTGGCAACCACTGTTCCATGTGATAATGTCCACGACAACAACATGTCAACCTAAGCAGCAGTTGCTCAGGGTTATATATTTGAAAGTTCCTTGTCATAATTTTTTTTTAATTTGAACTATATCTATATATATGTATATTGTGCAACATATTGTGTGATTTGGTGCAACAGGTAGCTTTGAAAGTTTTACTTATTACCATGATTTGTTTGAAAATTATAGGATATTTTTCACTTTTTGATTGGGGGGACACAGCAGCAAAATTCATAGAATTTATTATTGCAGGATTTGTATGTGTATTTAACTGAAGATGAAAGGTTATCATTTAAAGAAGAATCTTTAATATGGTATCAACCAAATATCATATATGGAGATTGGTATGGTGGCCCAAATGGTGATGGAACATACACTTTAGAAACTGAAATCACTGCTACCAAGGTAAAGTTTTTTTTCGTTAATCAAATGCATAAGTGTGTTTAAGTAATAAATTAAAAGTACTTTTCTAATTGTTGCAAATTTACTTATTATTCTAGGTGCTTAGGCAATAAGAATCAGCATAATATTTGTAAATTTGCAGGGCTAGTTCTTCGACTGCAGAAATGCAAATGATGAATGAAAAGCCTCTACTCAGAGAATAACAATAAGTCAATGTACTAGCAATGTCTATTGATCAAAAATTAAAACAGCAATGAAATAATTCCTTAAAAGCTAATTGAAGAATTTTCATGAATGTGAAACACCTCTAGAAAAACTAGTTTAACCCATTAATGCTAAAATTATTTTAAAATGAGAATTTTTGAAAAATATTTTAAAATTATCTCGTATATCATAAATAAAGTAATTATGAAGTTTTATTCACTTACCGGAATTAGCATTTCAGATAATAGGTGATCTATAAATAGATTGCTGGGTGCTTCTGGTAATAAAAGAACAAATAACAGCCCTCTGATCTTATGTTTAAAAAAAATTACGAATTTAGTTAAAACAAATATGAATTTTTTGCAAAATAAAAAATGATTAAAAAGATTTAAAAGAAAAAGAATCTTACTTTGCTTCTAAACTTCCTTGGTAACATTTTTGTTGACAAATTTGCAGTATTTGAGTGTGACATAGTGAAAAACATTTCACACAAAGTGTTACGGTGCATTTTGTACGAAACGTAAGAGGTCTTCCCTTACATTTTCAAAATTTTGGCTTTTTCTTTGGTTTCGTCTTTTACCTATAATATAGTCTTTTCTATCTAAATGTACTGAGTCTATCACTTTTAGTCTCGATGACATCACCAAATGACTTCCAATGCTTTTCTTAGACTTTGTTCCCAGTTTGAGGTATGCAACTGCAATGTATCTTCAGACGTCTTTTATACTTTCTTTCAGAATTTGTTAAATTGAACAGAATGTACATATTTCCAACAGCCATGTCAATAACTCTTGTGAGTATAAGCGAGTACCATTTTTTGTCATGGATTTGAATTGTTTGTTTTTCTAACAGCCAGTCGTGCTGGTCGATACCACCCTTGGTATATTGAGCTATAGTAGTAGGTTGCAAAATTTGAGATTTTTCTTTCAAACTTTTTTTAAGCTTTGAAACTTGGGTTATAGGCTTTATATAATCAGAGTTTATTGATGTTGTTACACATTTGTTATTATTACATTTAATTACAGTTATATCATTCCTTTTGTTGAAAGATGATTTAGGCATTAAGAGGCAAGAAGCAGTTCAGTTGTTTCTAGTTGTACCCTTGGCTCTGAATCCTTGTGTTTTTAATTCAACCAGCAGATCATAAGACTTGAAAAAATTGTTAAAAAGTATGATGTGGGTATTGGAATCAATTACTGGTTGTAGCATTTTTTCACCACTCATGCTCTAAGTGGTTCTTTCAAAGTTTCAGGAGTATTGTCAAAATTCTCTGCACCACAGTATAAGTCAAAATTAAAACAGTAGTCTTTTACACCACACATGGCCCAAATAGTTTGCTTTTAAGAAATTGTTTGAATAAAGGATGACCGTAATATATAATCATCATTTCATCAACAGATAGAAATTTATTGAAAATTCCAAATTTTTGAAAACTGTGATTAATATGCATCATTAATCTTCTTATTTTGAATGTGTGGTCTGGCTGCATAATTATTGTTTTCAAAATGGATTGCAGACTTAATTTTTAAATACTTATTTCGAGACACTGCATTTTTTACTATTGGTACTATGAGATCTTCCACTGACCAGTAATCACGTTCACTAAAGCATGCTAGCCAGAGAAAATCAAAAACGCCAATAAAACTCTTTAACTCATCAATTGTAACTGAAAACTGTGGCCTATTTTCCCACTCTTTTGCATCTTTCTACTTCATTTATTATAAATTCGTAAAATTCAGTAGATGAAAGTTCTTCAAAAATTTCAAGTGGATCCATATTTTCTAAAATATTTGAAATGCTGTCAAGATTTTCATCAGACAAATTTCCTTTTTCATTAAAAGCATAAGTGGGATTATTTTTTGTCCAGTTTTCTTTTGACTCTATTTTTAATTTTTTCAGGGATTTTTTTTATAATTTGGAACTAACCCGTTTTTTATTTTCATTTTCATTACGGGCAGTAGATGTAGATGGCACTTGCTTCGTAATATTAGGTCTGAAATCATTTATGCTTTTTGATTCACATTGTTTTTGTACCTCTATTTCTTCCATGGTTAAACAAATTTCTACGTTATATGACAGATCTTTTACCGACGGAGTAATCATTTCACCATCGTCAAAGCATTCTTTGTCAGTTAACTCATCCACATCAGGCGATAAAGCAGTTATATATGACTCTACCTACTTAGGAAACATATATTCTGAAGTTTCATCTGCAGTGCAAAAAACTTTACACCTGGACATCCTGAAAAAATGAAAAAGGAAAAAAACACTGTTAGTTGCCACTAATGCCCAGCGATCTATTTATAGATCAGCATGTTAAAGCTAAAAATTTAATTATGAGACAGTTATTTTTCTAATCTAAATAAGTCAGAACAATTAAAGAGGTATTGAAAATGTAGAACACTTAAGAAAAATATAACTTCTAATTTTTTCCTCCGTTAAATACAAAATTGAAAGCTGTGCTGTGAAGCTCACTTGACTAACTTTAGACATTATCTGCTGGACTGATCTGGAAAAGAATGTTTCAAAACCCATTTGGGGGTGTGGCCACATGTGTAAGGAAATCAGCCAGTGACAAGAAGAAGTGATTAAAAGATAGTTCTCAGTGGGCGTTCTAAAAGTAGGTGATCTATAAATAGATCACTGGGCGATAACGGGTTAATTTGCAAATGGAAGATGTTTTTACGTCATTGTACCAAGTAAAGCCACGAGTTAAGTCTAACAAACTGCCATTTTGTTTACATGTATTGGGTAAGTGCAAAAGTTCTACCGGTTTTCATTACCCATAAAGAAGAGCAAATAAATGCAAAATGAAATCTCCCTATTATTGTGCATAATCCCCATTGTTATCTATGATGACCTCTTGCCATCTTGATAGGCAATGATTGTCACTGTGGTAAAATTCTGGCGGTTTCGAGTCAAAAAAGTCTTGGATGGCAGTTTTCACAGCATCAAGATCATCAAAGGTTTTCTGACTGAAGGAATTGTTCAACGCACGAAATAGGTGATTGTCAATGCCAAGTTGGGAAAGTAGGGAGATAGGGTAAAACCTCCCAACCGAAGCCAAGTAACTTTTGGCGAGTGATGATAGCAGTATGTGGTCTGGCGTTATCATGATGAAGGCTAACACCACGTTAATTGATGAGACCTGGCTGCTTTGCTACCAAATTTGAATGCAGCCTGTTTAACTGTAGGCAGTAGAAGGCAGCAGTGATGGTTTGGTTGAGTGGCAGGACCTCCCAGTGAATTATTCCCTGCACATCCCACTACATGCTCAATAACACCTTCTTGGGATGAAGTTCAGCTTTCGAAGTCGATGCAGGCAGATCAGAAGGGCGATACACACTCCTACGACGCTTTGTAACCCACTTGTCATCTACATAACCCACTTCTCATCTCCTGTCACAATTCATGTCAAGAATGGGTCTTTTTTTTTTGCTGGGAAAGCAAGGAAACACAGGTGGCGATTCGGTCATGACACTTGACAAACATTCCAACATACTGCGGCTGCCGTATTCTTTTTATTAAACTCCTATAACAAACAATTTCTTGTATGTTCCTTCTCACTTTCCATGTTACAGCTTCTGAGATTTTTTTTTCCCCTTGGATGATTAATTATGTGAGACATGATGCATTTATGTATGAGGCATCCACACGTTTGATTGGCCAACGATTTTCGTCATTACAGTGTCGTGTGAGGTCAATTCCATTGCAAACTTGCATATCCAAAGAATGGGTAGAACTTTTGCACTCACCCGATAAAATTCATTAGAGTAGTAAATTAAGTCAGTTCCTACACTTTCAATGTCGTTTTGTCGAGTGGGACTAAAAGTAAACTTTCAAGTTTGTGCACTGAAAAATCTGCCTTCTTGCCCGCTGGTTGACTTGTTAGGTTTTGCATAGAAATTCAAATTTTAATTGTAAAAATTGGTTTTTTAACTGTATTTGGTGTTTTATGTTTTTCTGTATTTTGCAGTTTTTAATGAAGATATTTTGAGTTTTTATATATTTTTGTTTTGCCACAAAGTGAGAACCGAATTAGTTGAATGAGAAATATATCTCTAATGAAATTAAGGGATACAAGAAAGTCATCTGGTGTCCAGATGAAATTTTATAAATGAGTTTAGCTGCTGAAAAAAATGGGAAATTTGATTTATTGACCAACAGTTTTGGGCAACTGATGATTTGCAGAGGATGTTCACACATTTTTGTAATGAATTTGCAAAGATTTATATATAAACAAACCTTAGAATTTTATTTTCTAATATGTTCAGTCTGATAGCCCTTTTGTTGAACTATCATATTACATCATGATTTCCCTAGTCTTTTTCTTAAAACATCAAGGTTGATTTTATTCCACTCATCCTTCACAATCTCCATCCAATGAGAGTCCATCCAATGTTTTGGGATGCCGCTTATAAAGAGCTTGTTTTAGAACTCCAAATGCACAGTAATCCATAGGTGACACATCAGGAGACTTGGATGGAATGCATTTAAAGAAAATAGCTTCAATTCCGGTTTCATTTCTCTCTTTTTTTTTTTTTTTTTTTTTTTTTCAAAAAATAAACCAGTAGATTTAGAGGTATGGCTTGGAGCCTTATCCTGATGGAACATAACACGTTGAAGGTTGTTTGGATAAAAGATGGAATTTTTTCTTTAATAATATGTTTTAAAACATATTTCTGATAGTAATCCAAATTAATTTTGACATGTTTTTCTACTTTCCTTATTTTTTCTGTTATAAGAGAATCCATTAGTAATCATAAAACCTTTAGAAAAACTTTCCTTGTTTTCTCTGAACCAACTTATTAAGTCTTTTTCTCCTCTTTTTTGGTAGTGAATCAATCTTTTTCTGTTATAGTTAGATATGTATATCCAAGCCTCATAAATTGTAACTATATATTTCCATTTTTTACCTGCCAAATAATTTTCATACAGCAATCTGCACATAGTCTTACACTGAAACACATGTTTCGGCATTAGGCTTTGAACATTATGTTTTTTTCTTTTGATTAGCTTTAAATCAGATTTTATAATTTTGTTCACAGTTCCTACAGAGATATTTAAAGATTTTGCTATAGCTCTTTGTAGAGCTGGATTTTCCTTTAAAAACATGTGACTTTAGATTTAATAAGAGCTATATGTACCTTTGTTGGGTATGCATTTTTGCCAGTAAATTCCAGTCATTTTTTCCAGTCAGATGTAAACTTTGATGTTTCTTTCCTTTCATATTAATTATGTCACTTATTTTACATGTAAAAATATTAAAACAATGCTTTCACATCTTTTTTAATAATTTAGTAAGAGTATTTCTCTTTGCGTAGCACAAAATATAGCCTTCGATACACTGTTTATTTTTCAGTCACATTTTAAATAAAAGAATATTTTTAACGCTGCAGACAATAATTAAACTTTATTCCAATTTGATACCAGTTGCATTTGCATTTTAAAGTTAAATCTAAACTCAATTATTAAAAATCAAATTTGTTACAAAAAAAAGTGTGAACACCCTCTGTATATGTCGTCCCCCCCAACGTATGTTTTTTTAGCACAAACTTTTAACAAACTAAGAGAGCCTTAAAATTTTTTACTAAAGACCATGAGCCATTTGTTAGGTAAAAAGAAACATATGCTATATCCTCTGTTGCCGAATACTGTTGGTCAGAAAATCCCGCATTCTATTGTTTAGCAGCTAACGAATACAGAAAAACATATTCCATGGGCATATTAGATTTTCTTAGTATTAGGGCATATTATTTTGTTATTTTAACTCAGATTAAGTTAATTGAGATATTTTTTGAAAAGTAAAGGGAAAAAAGTTAAAATTGCAATTTACTTTAGCTTGTATTGTAATGTTTAATTTATTTTTAGAATATGCAGAGGAATTGTAGCATATGGCTACATACATGTATTGCAAAGCATGGAAGATCTCCTAATCCTCATGATAAGAAGAAATATTCCCGTAGAGATGTAATATGCAAGAGCAAAAGTATGTGTTTC
>KK120066.1:226951-237403 GCA_000611955.2 Stegodyphus mimosarum | reverse complement strand
CCTTTTTTTTTTTTTTTTTTAAATATATATCCTGGTTGTAACAGCTATATTTTTAAGCTATATAATTGTAATATTCTAAATTTTTAACCTTATTCTGGATTTTAAATTATTCAGGTATGTTTCACTCTATTTCTGTTTGGCAATGTAAGTGTAGCAGAATTATTTGCATTTTTTTTATTTTCATTTCAACCAAATGAAATTTGCCTTTTTTAAAAACTTTATTTGCATGTTTTAAATTTTTCATTAATTATATAGCATAAAAAATAATAAACTAAATGTTTTTAAAGAAGCTGTGTATTATTCTACACTGAGTGGGGGGGAAAAAAAGATCCAAGTCTAATTTAGCTGATTAGGAAAATATTGCATTATATTTTTGAGTGTTGTTCCCATTTGAATAGAAACTTCCTCTGCCTCGAAATAGGAACAGTCTGAACTTGAGAACTTGATTTTTTATTTGTTTTGATGCAGCTTGAATGCTGCCGATGAGATGTACGTCAGATATTACAATTTCTGATATTCAATTTAATTCGTGTCTTGAACTAGATTGGGTGTTTTGAACATAGAATTATCACAGAACCACTACTTGTAGAATTTTAAATGCTGCTTGTCTCAAATATAATTATCGTAGAACTTGGGAGATACACAGCACCATTTGTCTATTTAGTTTAGTGTACATTTGGTGCATCACCTCCGGGAATCTAGGTAATATTCAAAAGTTTGGATTAGCACGTAGCAAGTGTACGAAGACTTCCAAGGCAAGGTTAAGTTTTCTATCTTTAAAGTATGATAATTATGGAAGATCCTGTCGCTAAATTGAAATCAAAACAGAAAGTAATAGGGTCAGCAATGTCTAAAGTATTAAAGAAAATTGAGACTGAGTTAAGTAAAGATGACATTGGTATAAATGTATTAGAAGAAATTTTAGACCAATTAATTGAAAAGTCAAAATTTCTTGAGTGATTTGGACACTCAAATAAAACGTGATTTTGAAAGTCGAAGCGGATGAATTTGAAGTTACATCCACTCTGGAATGCAAAGAGAAAAATCCAACTGTGGTAGTTTAGAGTGAAGAAAAAATTGAAGGAATTAAATAAACTTGAAAATTCGGAAAAGGAAAGTATGAACATTCCTAAAGAAATCGCTGCAGATTCCGAAAACAAAAGTGATAAATTTTCTTGTCATCCAAAATTAACTATCTTTAAATTTTTTGTGATTTAAGCAATTGGCAGGAATTCTGGAGTCAGTATGAAGCAGCTATCCATAACAATGACCGTTTATCGAAAGTAAATTAATTCAATTACTTAAAGTCATTATTAGGTTAAGTAGCCTATAACGCTGTTTCCGGACTTTCACTTAATTACGATTCAGCTATTGAATTGTTAACTAATGGGTTTGGGAGAAAAGATTTGGTAATACATGCTCATATTAATAAACAGTTAAATCTTTTCCCTGTTAGAAATGTAAGGGACATAGAAAATCTCAGGAACCTGTATGATCAATGTCAAACTCAAATTAGATGCTTAACTCTTTAAAGACCAAAATGGCCCAGATGACCAGAACCACCCCAAATGGCTGAAATTACATTGTTGTTTTCTTCCCTCCCCTAAGGTATGCAGTAGCAGGTGCAGTTTTCCCAAACGCATTGTATGAGTTTATTGCAGACAGCTTACCCTAAAAGGATTTATTTGTCTTTTCGTATCTTTAGTTGTTAGAAGTAGAAAGGATGTCATTTGAAATCTTCACTCTTCTTTGTGGATGGGGTGGGAAGGAAATTATTGCGACCGGAGAAAACCATTTTGGGCAGTTTGATATTTTAACATACAGGTTAGCAAAGGCTTTGGCTGTCAAAGAGTTAAAGTCAATGAACATGGTATCAGAACCTTACAGTAGTTTAGTTTGCCCAGTATTGTTAAAATTATTTCCATCAGAGATTACATTAGAGTACAGTTGCAGTAGGAACAGTGACCAAACATGGAACATTAATGAATTAATGGAATTTATTCGTAAAGAAATCGAAAGTCGCGAAAATGACAACATTTTAATGCATTTAAATGACAGTAGAGAAGCAAAAACAAAACACCAAACGGAAATGATTCCTAACTGGAAACATAAATCAAATGACTGTCTCCACTCCGGTCATGATAATGTAAACAACAAGCACAATAAATAGTTTGATAAAAGCTCACCTAAAACTTATGAATATATTGCTCCAGCTGCTAGGAATAGTTGTATATGTTGCAATGAATTACATGTTACATGATTCTGAGTGATGGTGAAATTAAAACCGTGGATTAGAAAAGAAATATTTTAAGAAGTCAAGCTCATTGTTTTTTATGCCTTAAACTTCAGCATAGAATAAAGGAATGTAAAGGAAGAAAATGTGTGAAATATGTAATAAAAACACAATTTGTTTCGAATTTGAAACCAAATCAGAAAAAAAGTCATATCGGCAATTCCACCCAGGAGAGATGATATTCAAATTAGCCAATTAAAAACAAACTTTCTATAGTACATTGCTACAAATGTGCACTGTGATGATACGTCCATTCTCTGATAAGTATAATTTAGTATTCTATTAGACGTTTAGTTTGTATTCTATTACATTAGTTTGTTAGTATAGTTTGTATACATTAGTTTTTTAGTATTTAGTTTGTGTTCTATTAGACAATGGTTTGATGAGAAGTTTTATAATTCAGGACATATCAGAAAGGTGTAAATTACCTGTTGTTTGAAAGAAGACTTTGCCTGTATTTGCCTTTGTGAGTTAACCAAGCAACAGAACGAACTTGCAGTGCTGTGAAAGTCAAAATCGAAAACAGAAAGGAACTACTCCTAAATATATAAATATAAGCTTTAGACGCTAACCAAATATGCACAGCTAATGTATCTTGTCCTATCCCAGTTTCCAAAATTAGCAAAGAATTAATAGGATTACGCCAACAAAAACAATGCTGTTCTGATCGGAGCAGATTACTATCATGAAGTAATAACAGGTAGACTTTAACATTTTAAAAATAAAGTTATAGCCCACGAAACAATATTTGGATGATGCCTTCAAGGTCAAACTGATTCCAGTGGTGAATTGTTAAACATTGGAAATCATTGGAAAGCTTTATGATTCTATTGGATATATGAGTCCATTCACTATTAGGGCAAAAATGCTAATGCAAGAAATTTGGCAGCTTGGAATAGATTGAGATGATCCATTGCCATTGAACTTTGAAAACAGAATTAAAAAATGGTGTAATGAACTGTCAGTGATTCGAAATGTAAACATTCTGTGACATTACTTCCGAAAGACTAACAAGTCTGAATTAAGAGATGTTCAATTGCATTGCTTTACCAACGCAAGTTAGAAGGCATATGGAACTGTAAACACCACAAAGGACAATGAAATAGGAAGTAGTTTTGTCATTTCCAAAACCAGAGTAACTTTTTTGAAGAAGCTGTCTCTTCCAAGACTAGAGCTGATTGGAGCATTCATCGAAGTAAGATTAGCCTCAAATGTGAAAGAACAAATTAGAGAAAAGGTTCTAGATAAATGTATATTTTTGGTCAGACTCTTCTGTGACTTTACATTGGATAAGGGTGATTTAAATAAATGGAAGCCATTTATTCACCATTGAGTAATGGAAATGGGATAGAAAACATCACCTGAGTCCTGTAATTATTGTCCTGTATATGAAAATCCAGCTGACATGCTGATTAGAGGAACGAAGACAAATTCCATGAAAGGAATAGTGTTAGCTGAACTGCGAAATAGTGATATGTGGTGGCATGGACTTAAGTGATTATTACAGAGCATTGATTCATAGTCTAAACTCGCAGAATCGGTAAAAGATTCCGAAGGTAATGAAAGGCTTGAACTTCAAAAGGGAGCTGTGGTGAACTCAACAGTCACAAGTGGAAGCTCTGTTGAGAACAAATTCATTAAAAGATATTCATCTCATTTAGCAAATTGGTTAGAACTGCTGTGTGGTGTTTAAGGGTTGTGAACAACAGTAGAATCAATCCACCATTAAGAAAAGAAAGTTTTTTTAGTACTTCTGAATAGCAGAATGCAACAAAGGTGCTAGTCAAATGTGTACAATATTCTGAATTTCAACCTGAAATTAGGTGCCTGCTGTCAAAACAATCAGTTCTTAGTGAGGTTTCATCCGTAAATGTATTTCTTGATGGAGATGAACTTTTACGAGTTGGTGGGAGATTGAGTCTCTCCAATCTTTCAGAAGCCCAGAAACATCAACTCCTTTTACCAAAAAGACATAATTTTCTGAATTACTCATTATGATCAGAAAAAATCTCTTTATTCAGGCATTTAAACAACGCTTTCTATTATTAGGCAATTATACTGGTTAAGACTGAGCTAGACATGTTATAAATAAATGCATGGCTCGCTTTCTAACAAAAACCAAACCATAAACCAGATGATGGGAGACTTGCCTAAAGATAGTTACAATAACTAGACCATTCGGAAAAATAGGAGCAGACTTTGCAGGACCTGTTTGTTATCAGGTTACTTTAAAATCATATATCGCAATATTTATTTGCTTTAGTACAAAAGCTATTCATTTAGAAATAGTATCGAATTTGTCTGTTGAAGCATTTTTAGCATGTCTTAAAAGATTTATTGCAAGGTGATCCAAACCCTCCATCATTTAAAGTGATAACTCTACAAACTTCAAGGGAATGAAGAATGTTCTTGATGACATCCTTAGAATTTGCAGATCTGATCATATTCAACATTTTAGTTCCATAGAAGGTATAACATCGAAATTTATTCCTTCTTCTTTCTCGCATTTTGGCTGGCTATGGGAGGCTAAATGTAAAATCAATGAAGAGAATTTGAATCAAGGTCGCAAAAACTTCAAAGAGCTTTATACATTAATTACACAAATAAAAGCTTGCTTGACTCTCGACTGCATTCACCTATTTCGGCTGATCCAACGTATCTTCAGCCTTTGACTCCAGCTCATTTCCTAATTGGAGTTCCACTTTTGTTGATACCAGAACCGATTGATTCTGTAGATTCTTTGTCTTCTATGTGGACTTTAATTCAAAAACTTACACAGCTAATTTCTGTAAGCAATGGAGTGTGGAATATCTCAACCATTTGCAGACTCTTTCAAAATGGAATCAACTGAAATTCGATCTGAAAGTAGGACAACTAGTTTTGCTGAAGGATAAAAACAAAACACCCATGAAGTGGACAGTAGGTCGCATTGAGAAGTCTTTTCCTGGTCCAGATGGACTGGTATGAGTCATGAATGTCAGAACATCAGATGAAATCTTTCACTGAGCCGTTTCCAATATCAGTCCTCTCCCTTCCCAAATGACGTTGGACAACTGTCCAGTGGGGGCTGAGATGTTCCAGTTTGAATAGAAACTTTCTCTGCCTTGGAATGGCAACAGTCTGAACTTGAGAACTTTATTTTCGATTTGTTTTGATGCAGCTTGAATGCCTTCTGTGAGATGTCAGATTAGACATTAGAATTTCTGATATTCAGTTAAATTTGTTTTTTAAACTAGATTGGGTATTTTTGACATAGAATTATCATTGAACCACTACTTGTAGAATTTTAGATGCTACTTGTCTCAAATAGAATTATTGTAGAACTTGGGAGATACACAGCACCATTTGTCTATTTAGTGTAGCGCACAAGTGCATTTTGGCTGAATTTAAATGGTGTAAAATTCATTTTGTAAAAATATTAAAATATAAAGAGTTGTTTTATTGTATGAATGCCTCAGCACATTTTATAGTGAAAATTAAGCATTCTGTATGTAAATATGTTCGAAAATACATTAACAGACAATTCCTGAGTTGTGGAGCCCTTGAAATAGAAACTATTGCTTAGTAGCTTCTCCCTAGCAATGGTCAAAAGAAGCCTTGGTCATTTGGTATCAAAAGCTTTAATCCCATCCTGAAACATGTCAGCATCTTGATTAAAAAGGAAGGAAGAACTTTTTTAAATTGTTCGTATTGCTTTTAGAAAATTGTGACAAGTATATTTTGATTTAAACTTTTATATGAAGTCAGATAATGGAATACATATTAGGGGTAAAATACCTAATAAGTATTTGTGGAGCTGTGCACAATTAATAGTTATAATTTGAGTTTTTCAATTCATCCCCTACATTTTAAACTTTTATACACTCCTCAAAAATGAAATTGCAACACCAAGAAAGATGCATGTATTGTCATGCAAATTGCAGGAGCGAGAGTTGTGAGGTGGATATGTAAATGATAAAAGTTGTGCATGCATTGGATCACATGGTACGCATATGCGGACTATAAAGGTCAGCCACTTTCCTTTCTCATAAACAGCATCTGAGGTTTTACAGAGCTTTGGAGACTTTAGAAGAAGCATAGAAAATACGTGCGAGACATCGGCAAGTTGAATACCATCAGTTAACGACCGGGGAACGTGACCGTATTATCAAGCTGCTGGAACTTGGTTTGTCTCTGCACACAATAGTGACTTGTGTTGGGCACAACGTGAGTACCATCAAATGTTGTGTTACACGATGGATTCAGAAAGGTGTATGTATATGTCGAAAGAGGAAGTGGTGCACACAGTTGAACATCAGAACACACAGACCACCGAATTGGTGGTCAACTATTGGAGACCCTTTTTCCATGTCGTGACATCCGAAGCCAGTTCCCTCACAGGTGAATCTGGTTTCTGTCTGTGGTGTAAAGACGGTTGTTGAGAGATATAGTGGCGACCTGGAGAACGCTACGAAGCAGCCCATATCGTCAAGCATCACACTGGTCCTGCAACGTGCATTACGATTTGGGGTGGCATAATGTTTGATCACAAGATGGCTCTGGTACACATTAATGGCAGTTTGACAGCTGACCACTACATCACGCAAGCTGAGCCTATTGTTCTGCCCTGGTTGCAGGGCACACCCAGCACAATATTCCAGCAAGACAATACCAAACTGCATGTCGTATGGCGTACTCTTAACAGCCTAACTGGGTCTGACATCTTACCCTGTCTGGTATGCTTCCTCGAACATAGTGGCTATCAAAATGATCATTCATAATAGAAATATAGTTTTTGTTTCAGTGTATTGCCCCCCTAACGACGCCTTGAATGACTATTTATATTGTATTAGCAGTATTATTGATTCGCATGAAGACTCGGAAATAATTATTTGCGGAGATTTCAATGCTAAGAGTCCCCTATGGGGTCCTTATGATCATTCAATAGATCCAAAAGTTGATGCTATACTTCCCCTTTTATTATAATAGGTTTTCGATTAAAAATTGTACCTGTCCATGTGGCATGAGTAATGTCGATACTGAGCACCTGTTGTTTAGTTGCTCTTCTATGAAAAATATTGTTCTAAGATTTATTCCAGATATTGCTAAATTTAATACTCTAAAGGATCTAACTAAAAATACAACGACTAAATTGAAATTGACAAATTTCATAAAATATGTATCTATAAATGAAATGAATTTATATATTGATTGTGTTTAAAATTTTCCTGTCTGTTTAAAGGAAAGCTAGAATGTTTATGATTATTTTACCCTGTCTGGCAGCCTCTCCAGATCTGAATCCCATCGAACACCCGGTGGGATGTCATTGGATGTGACATTAACCGAGGACCATAACTGCAAACCCTGGATGATCTGCATACAGCAGTGGAGTGGCTTGGCAAAGGCTACCTCAGGCAACTATCAATGAACTCATTGATAGCATGCCTCGCCGGATTGCGGCCTGTATTGTTGTCTGAGGGGGGGCACATTAGATATGGAATAAATTGGTTTATAATGATTTTATGTGTATTTTTTTAATCATTTGCATATCCATCTCACAACTCTCAATCCTGCAATTTGCATGACACTAGGTGTATTCTTTCTTGGTGTTGCAATTTCACTTTTGAGGACTGTATTGTTAAGATATCTGGAGAGAAAATGGCATTAGAATTTTGGGTTTATAAATTATATATTTATTTTTTAGTATGCTAGAAGAAGTAATGAAATATTTGTAGGCGTGAATTTTTTGTATTTTTAAGTTCATTTTTATTTTGTTTACAGGAATGAATAAATACAAAAAACTCCGTTATCAACGAACCCATAATTTATTAACTGGTGAGACATCTGCAAGTCCAGAAGCTGTAAAAGTAATGTATTTCTCATTCTGATAATCTTGTGCTTAAAAATATATCAATAAAGATATATTCATTTAGCATCATGTGAAATTGGTTTCAGGCTGAAATCTGTATGTATTATAAACATGGTTACCACGGTACCTGGAAAACCAGGAAAATTCAGGGAATTCGAAAATTGACCAAAAAAGTCAGGGAATTTATATATTTTAGTCAAAATCTAGAAAGCCGGGGAATTTCATACTGCGATCCCAAAAAAAGCAACTTGCACCACTGCTGGAAGCAATCACTTGGCGAGTTATGTATCATATGAGTGTCATTTGGGCAGATGGCATCGAGCTAGTTTTCACAGCTCTGATCATACTGTCTAAAAGACAGTATGATCAGAAAGGCAGAGCAAGTTTCAACAACTTTGGTTTCCAGTAACCTCGAGAATCGAGAGACTCACACGCACATGTGCAGTGCATGTTGAACGAAAGAAAATACGTTCCCATTCTCGTATAAAACAAAATTGGTTTGATTCTAGTATACAGTACATGTGGGGTTTGGCGACATTATGATGAGCAGTAATCAGGCTATTTTGATGTTGGTGACAATTTTCAAAGTCGCATCAAGGCCATAACATACATTAGAATTTGACCACAAAATCTTAAACTTTTTTTTTTTCTTTTTAATAAATACCTTATTTGTCATTTTCTGAAACAAAAGAGGGGAGAGAGGCATCTAAGCTAACTATTTAATATATTTGCCAAAATATCTGTAAAAAAGACATTTTTTAATCCAGATTGGGCAGACTCTAATCTCAATCTCAGTGGAGAAAACAACTCCTATAGTTATAATAGTATTATATATGTGTGTGTGTGTAAGTCATATGTAATTGGCAAATTTTTATGTTTTCATATGGTACCATAATTAATTTACCTCTTGACACAGCCAACGTACACTATGCGGATAGACTGGAATTTTCTTAAAACATGCCTAGAAAAGTCAGGGAATTTCATTCTCCTGTTTGAGTAGCAACACCGTATAAAGGTTTATTAACTTAGGCCTAAAAATTAATAAAAGTATACTCGTTTTGCTTCATGTAAAATTGGTTGCAAGCTGATATTACTCGAGAAAATGATTTTGTATGTAATATAAAGGTCTGTTAACTTATCTACTTAAATATACAGCGTAAATTTAACAATGTGATTAATGATGGTGTTTCTAACAAGAGGAAAATCTATTATTTTGAATGAATTGATAGTTCTAGAATTTACTCATAATTGGAATTTTGATCTAGATATTTTTGCTACTGGACATGTTTATTATTTTGTCGCTATGGTAACTAGCTGTAAATAACCACAAAGATTTAAGTAGTAAATTTAAATAATTTAAGATAGTAGTAAAGTAAGAATTGATTAAAATGCTTCCCTGAAGGATCACATTATGTAATTTTTACAGCATTCAACAAAATACATATGCAAGCAGTAACTTTATGAGCTCAAAAATTGTATGTTATTTCAAACTTACAAAGTATCAGCTATTATGTTCTTATTTCTTCAATTTGGAAAAAAAAAAAAAAAATAGCTATTATAGCTATTATGTTCTTATTTCTTCAATTTGGAAAAAAAAAAAAAAAAACTGCTCTTTTAGCACTCATTACTTACAAGAGCTTCAGAAGAAGTTTTTTTGCATCCTTCTTTCTAGAACTTTTGTCACAAAGGCAAATTTGGTGCTAAGCATTTTGTATAATCTTACAGTAGGCAAGAACTAACTTCAATATATGGTGCATTAAAAATTTTATTCACACAAACACTATGCATATTATTTATTTATTTTATTTTCATCACTTTAAAAGTACTTATAAAGGATAAATAAAAGCTTTCTATCCTACTTGGGGTTTTCTCAGTATATGAGTGTAAGAATGCTAAAAACTGAAATTACCCAAAGAACATAAAATTTAGAATATCTAATTAATTATCAATATATTTTACAATCAGAAACTTATTATAAATAGTTCAGTAACTAATCGTGCATTATAAAGTGAATTTTAAGTACACTGCGAAAAAGGAAAATGGGACAGTTTTATTATCTCCCATTCTACTGGGCAAATTGACAAAATTCAAATTGTGTTTTTCATGTCTTGAAAGCACAACTTAGGATATATATTAGTTTTATATATAGTATTCTTTTAATATAGGTATTTTGGCACAAAATCGCACTTGTTCTGAAATGACAGGTCAATATTTTTCCATATTTCGATTTTACGACTTAAATTATGCCTAGATACTAAATTTTGTAAAATTTGGTGCAAAATTTATAAAGAAATTTAAAAATTTATATTGG
>KK120066.1:205642-218571 GCA_000611955.2 Stegodyphus mimosarum | reverse complement strand
ACCCTTTTTTTTTTTTTTTTTGTAACTCTAAGCAGTTGAAGATATCCGGAGCAAATCATTTGAATATTTTCATCAGTTTACATCTCAAATATAAATAATATTGTGGATATTTAAAAAAAAAAAAGTTTGGCTTCAGTAAAAAGTGTAAAAGGTAACACTTTTTGTAAACATAAATATTGATCAGCTGACTTGCATCCATGGGACACACATTCAGCTTTTCTAATCTAAGATTAAAGTATGGCTGTTACTATTAAAAGACACCACATTATTTAAAATGTAATGCTCTGATTGATGAGAAGAAATCAATTAGCAATCACAGAAAATGGATCATCAGGTAATTGGGAGTCAAATGTGCAGGATTCTACTGTATTGAATTGCGTATTTTAACAAGACAGTTATAGTTATTACTTTCAGTTTGCTACTTTATTAATATTATTCTTTTTATCTGGGAAATGTTATTTATCCATACCTTGCTCATTGTTATTACCATAAATTAGAAGTTTTGAAGTCAAACGCTGAAAAGTTTAGGGGGATACACCGGAAAAAAAGTAGTGAGTAAATACAGTGTTTATGATTCTTCTCTGTATGTTAGCCAGCTCCATTTACTTAGATATTATATAATCAGTAAAAATAAAATGATGGTCAAATAGGAAGGCAGCAATTCGCAGATGAGTTTGTGTAATGCACCATTCTTGGTTAAGTTAAATCTGAAAGGAAATTGTTGGAAGAATTGCATATTATGAAAGAAATGTATTTTAAATTATGTTTAGTTTATTAACTTTATTCTTTCCCCCCCCCTCATTTTTATATATGTATGTGTACAGATTTCACATTTTTGATTGTTTATAAATTTCTAGCCTGATGTACTTTTCATATTTTGTATATTTTATTAAATATAATTTTGAATCATTTGTTTTACATAAATATATATGTGTGGTATGTACATGTATTTTTATTTCTGTAGTTGTGGAATTTGACCCAATATCAGGAGATTATTATCCAATATTGTATGCTAATGATTATTGGAATTTGATTAGAGACTACACACCTATAAATGAATCTGTCAAGTAAGTCCTCATTTTTTAAGTAACTGGCATTTGTTAAACTATAAGTTTTTAATTATGGTTTTGTATAATATGTTTTAAAAAGGGATTTTAAACTAGATAAATATTTTTTTGTTTTCATCGTCTCCTTTTTGTTTGAGGGTGGGGTGATTAGTATGCTTTTCCCTATGTGTTATTTATTTTTTGTTAAGTTCTACTATATTATGATTATTAATATTGCTATGAATTTTGTACTTAGATTGTTAATTTGTGTAGAATTATAAGTAAAATTGCTGTATTTGTTTTGTAACATGAAAAATCTAAAGAGAAACTATGCCAGAAAAGTAAGAGTACAGAGGCTAGTACATTTAACATTGAGTAAATGGGTTTTCAGTAATTTGGCGAGATATCGTCAAGCTGGTAACGGCTTTGGTGGCATTTTGGTTTGGTCCCTGTATCACCATAATATGTATTGAAATTGAATAAATGTAATTGACCATTACTTTAGCTATAACCATGATTCCATCCTCATATTGCTTTCCAGCAATTTTGAGAAGCACTAGAAATATCTCATCAGCCAATTGAAAACTGTTTAAGGCTGAAGAGAGAGCATCTACTGTCAGTTGCTTAGTTATTGTTGTTACGAGTTGTTAGCTGCTCATGAACTGAGATATTCGAGTTAGATTTCTGTTTAGATGCACTTTGCATTGCGTTGTGTTTAATGTGCTTAGTAGTTTGATTCTTAACTACTGATTGTGCACTGTGATACTCTGAACTCCTGTATGAGTATTTCTGTGGAAAATTCTAGAACTTTGAAGTGTTTAGTTTGATAAAATAAATATTTATTAACCTATCATCGGACCTGTGTGCACTAAGTCTGTTATGAACCCTTATGCACACAATATTTATGTCGAGTGTCCACAAACTGTTACTGTTATCTCTTACCACAATACTTTTACCATTCTGGTTTTATGTCTGTTTTCAGCAGTTTTACTGTTCTATTATACAAGTGCACTAAAGTGCATCAATAATTTAAAATTAAGGAATTTTATAATTTCTTACCACATGCTTTTGTGTTGTCATTGGCAGCATGTCTGACTGGCAGTATGAAGTCCAGGGTTTGAATCCTGGCAAGGTCATCGCTGATTTTTCACACTGCTACAAAATCAACCTCATGTCTATATAAGTGGTACCCAAACTAAAACATGGTAAATGATAATTCGGGACCACATGCAATTAACGACTAGGTCCTCTCTTTGCTAGTGGCTCCTTTAAGTGGAAGAGAATAAAATGAATTTTTTCTTCCTGACTGCATGCCTATATGGAGTAATTGAAAGCATGTCTGGCTGGCATTTAGAGGAGTTCAAATTCCATCGAGGGCATCCCTGACTTTTCATCCTTCCTGTTACAAAATAAACCTAATGACTCATTTATTATTAAAACTACAGGTAGTATTGATGAGGATGATTAGTATGCAAATTTATATTGTTCTGTGCAGAAGTTTATGTGTGTGATGAAAGAAACTTTTAGGCAGAAATGGAAATTGTGAATATTACAATAAACGGTTACTTTTTATATAATAAATTAATAATTTAAAAAAGAAGAAGAAAGAAAGGATATGGCTGTATTTTGTGTGTTTTTTGCAATTAGTGGACGAAATGGTTTTTGTGACCATATTTACACATCCAGGAAGATCGCTGTTCTGAGATGTAGAATTGAGTGTCAATAACAGGTACTGATACTGTACAGTGCTGAGAATAAAGGAAGGGCAGAGATATCTTCGTATGCATATCAAGAAACAGAAAAACAAGAGAGACCTCAAACTAATTTCTATTGTAATGACACTGGAAAATATTCGAAAAAGTATCACACAATGAAAACTTTTATCCGTAAATTTTGAAGTTTGTGGTATATTTATTAGTTTATATAAAATTTATGATTGGTATACATATAATGAAAAATAATTGTAACTGGTAAGGTACCATGTCTATAATATGACTTCAAAAGGGGAATGTAAATCATACCATTATTTTAAGATGCAATTTATGATTTCACCATTGGGGAACACTAGTTCTGTATTTTGTGCATAAATTTGCATGCTCTGTATAAAGTTATAAAATAAAATTAATACAGTATTATTTTTATAATTCCCATAGAACATTGCCCATCCATTTAACATTCCAACCTCTCTCACTTTTCCGTTGGCAATTGTACACAGCTCAGGCAATGCGATCTCGTTGGACTTCTTTCTTGGGTCAAGATCTGATGGAAGAAAGTGATGAAGATCAAGATTACATGAAGGAAGCTTTGCTCGAAACTTCTCCAATTCTTTTGGGATTAACTTTTGTTGTCTCTATCGTTCATAGCATCTTTGAATTTTTAGCATTTAAAAATGGTAAGAGATTTTGTGTAAATTGTTTTGACTTTGTTGTTAATTAGGGTAATGTGCTTAGTAATTAGAAATTAGACATTGTTTTCTGAAATTTTATGTTGTTTTTATTGTAATAATTGAGTAAGAGTACTTTTGTTTTTTAATAGCTGATTTTTTAAAATATTAATAATGAAATAAAAAAATCAGTTAATCATTATATAGTTAATTTGAATATTAAAGAAAAAAAATTAAGGTTCATGGGCCATAAAGGCATTTATTTGATATCATATATCATCCATTTATTTAATACCACTGTCGATATTACTCTTTTAGTCTGGTATGCATTTTCCAAATATAATCTTTAGAAAATCAACTGTCTGTACCTTTCATTTTAAAATAAGAGAGTAGATTTAACACTAGAAGCGGCAAGCTTTCTCCCTACCTGGAAACGTCAGTGGCAATCAAATTGTCTCTCAGTGAGTTAAATGTATATATCAAAATGCTAATGCTTTTAGGAATATTAATTATAGTTGTTTAAGATCTTCTTTAAAGAACAACAAATTATTTAAAAAAAGTAGATATTTTATTATAAATTTCAACTTACCCTTAATAAAACGCATTTTGTAACTTTTCGCAATTTTTACACAACACAACTTTTTCAATACTGGAAGTGCATTTTCCCATTTGCCATGCACATAATATGAAATTTTTTTTACATACATCACTGGTTTTGTTGTTGTTGCAAAATCCAATCTGGCATTGATGTCTTTTCTTCGAGAGTCAGTTGCTAGAGTTGGAAATGTCCTGTGTGCTTTTTCTTCTGTTTAAATGAAGCTCTCTTAACTTCTCTGCTAACTGAAATAGGAAGCTGTGCCTTGTAATATTTTTATCACTCAAATCATAGTAGATAATGTTGGCATTCGTTTCTGCTAAATCTAGCACATTATAGAAAACATACAGGCCATCTATGTGAAGCAGCTTGAACAGAATATTTATGCATCATCTGGTCAAGAATATCAACTCCGCATTTGGTTTTGTTATAGAACTCTACTGTTTCTGGAAGTTTCTTCTTATTTTGTGAGTCTGCATTTATACTAGGATGTAAAGTACACTGTGTGTGGGGGGGGGGACAGTTCTATATCTCCCGCTCTACTGGGTCGATTGAAGAAATTCAAATTGCATTTTTCATATCTCAAAAGCGTGACTTAGGATATATATTAGATTTATATACAGCAGTTAATCTAACATAGGTGTTTTGACACAAAATCAGACCTTTTCTGAAATGGGATGCCAATTTTTTGCCATATTTTGATTCTGCGACTCAAATTATCCCTAAACATTAAATTTTGCAAAATTTACTGAGAAATTCAAAAATTTACCTTGGCATATTTTTTTCAGTTTTCACCAAGAATAATTTACTTGGTGAACTTCTTAATTTATAGCAACCTTAATTTTCCTTTCCTTTTTTGCATTGTTGATGAGCGGAAAAAGTGTCAGCAATCATACTTTAAAATAATTTTAACAAAGTGCGTAAACCACAACATTTGACGTTATTATCACTTAAAAAAAATTTTTTTTTTTCAAAATGGGCCATTATGTAATTTTATATGTATCTTAGGAAATTTTGAATAAAAACTCTAATTTTTTGCAGGTATGGTTAGAAATACATCTACTTTAAGATGATGGTAAAGCAGTTATAGGTTACCATTCAAATTTTGTTTCGAAAAATTTATAAAAATTATTTAAAAATACAAATTTTACAAAAATTTTTTGAAAATAAATCCTAAAAAATGTGCGAATATATTTGGATTAAGCCTAAATTTTGAATTCTGGAAGAAGGAATCAAGTAAGTTTAAGAAAAAAAGACATATTAATAAAGATTATAATATTAATAAAGATATATCAAATTTAATTAACACTGAGAAGCTAAAATTTTGAGAGCTAATTTTTTAAAAACTACTTAAGTGGTTTTTACAAAGCTTGGTAGTTTGGCATAATTTGAGTCATAGAATCAAAATATGCGGAAACATTTTTTGTGAAAATACCTATGTTAGACTAATACTATATATAAATCTAATATATATCCTAAGTCACGCTTTCAAGACATAAAAAACACAAGTTGAATTTCATCAATTGACCCATGGATGGCAACAGCAATTACGAGATATTTATTTATTAGGTATTAAATGCACGCGCTGTTCTATTTTTAACCTTCCAACGCAGCTGTCTTTTCAAAAATCATCTGCGTTGCTAAGGCAACATGAAGCAAATCTAATTACAATTCTAAATAAAAAAAACTAACTAAATAAATAAGTATGAAATCCGTAACAATATGAATTAAGTAATAATTAAAAATAAAGCAAAGTATCGTACAAAACTATGATTGGAAAATTGAGACCATGAGTTCGGCTATCGGGGGATGCATACAAGTTCTGAGTGCACGTGTCCTCGTAAAAGCCGAAGGTAGCTGAACGCAAGTTACTCACACGCATTTGTAATTTAAGTAGTGTGTGTGTCAGCTTTCTGTGAGTAATCTAACAACACTGAATAAATTATTGTTAATTACTTAGCAGTAAACATTTCATTTTTTTCTTCGTCGATATGTTATTTTATTATTATATATTATTATTTGCCGATATATTGGCCAGGCCGCAAAAATATTTGTTGTGGGCCGCGAGTTTGACATCCTTGGTCTACAAAGAAAGGTGTTTTCTGAGTGGAAGGGAAGTATATCCTGTTGTAATCCTGTAAATAATCAGTGAATGAAAGGAATGTGCACGCGAGATGTTTTTCAAAGAAAAAAGTGTTTTCTGAGCGAGATAAGATAAATCTATCCAGTATTACTAGCAGTCAATATGACTACTCGTGGTGCTTTTAGGTATAGCTAATATCTTCATTAATTTTAATTTTATTCGATTCATATTTGGTACTAATTATTTTCGAGGTTTTTTAGGGAAATCCAAAAATTTGTGACTTCTTAAGGTAAACTATTTTTTAGGAATCCAAGGGGAAATGATGAAAGCGGTCAAAATGACTGCTCTGGCACTTCTAGTGTTAAGGCTTAGTAGTGTCTCTCAGAATATGCATTTTTTACTGTGTTTTTTTTTATTTATTTTTATTGAAACTAAGTCTAAAATAAGATGGAGAGCAGTTTTTAGTTCATTATACTTTGTTATAAATCTGTTTTATCTTTATATTTTATAGCCAGCCCTTGTTTTACACTAAAGTTGCATTATGCCAAAGCAATATGAATTTAATAGTGTTGTCTAAGGTCTTTTATTTGTGATTAGCCATTAAAACGAAAAATGTGCGCATGTCTTTCTGTTTATGAATACAGTTCCCAATTTAAATAGATATTTTGTTAAAATTCTGTATTGAGTAAAAGGTACTTTATTGTTTATATTGAGTTGTACGTTTTCTTTTTTCAGATATACAGTTTTGGAATAACAGGAAATCTTTAGAAGGCCTTTCTGTGCGTTCTGTGTTTTTCAATGTGTTTCAGTCAATTGTTGTACTGTTGTATGTATTAGACAATGATACTAATATGGTTGTTAGAATATCTGTATTTGTTGGACTCCTTATTGAAATTTGGAAGATACATAAAGTTACAAATGTTGAAATCAACCGAGACTCTAAAATATTTGGTATAATTCCAAAAATAAAATTAACAGATAAAGGATCATATGTTCAGTCATCAACAAAAGAATATGATGTGGTAAGTTTTGCATCAAACTGCCTTCCCATCCCTTTCTTTTAAATATAGTGCACAAAATGTTTAAAAAGTTTTATTCTGCTTAACTTATGTTTGTAATCTGATATAAAATTATCTTTATTAAGCTTTAAAATGTTTAAATTTTCCTATTTTACTACATAATATATTTATCAATTCAGTGGTATAAGTACAGTTATGTTCAAAGAAACTATTGTGTCTAATTTATATATTGGGGATAATATTTGCTGAGTAATGGTTCTTTTATTAATATTTTTAATAGCAAATCAACCATCTTAGCATAGTTATGATAGCATTGGTCAACAAAGATAGACTAAATGTTTATTTTTTAAGTATTTGTGCATGTTAATTTGAATTTTGCACTTTAATTTTTGTGATTAAAGGCGTTTTTTAGTGATATCAGTTGTCAGTACAGGAGCTTTTAGGAAAAGTTGTAGAAATATTGAACTTTAAATTACAAGTAATGTTTTTATTTCTGTTTATATGTACTTTTCATATTTTACTTCCATTTAAATCTAGTTTGAAGTTACAGTTACTTCATAGTTGTAATTGTTAAGTCATGGGAATGAATTCGCATCAGTATCATTAGCTGATTGATACCAGTGTGAAAGAAATGTATGGAAATTTGAAAATCCTTCTATAAAAAGTCCAAATGGAAACTCAAATCGTTGTGATGTTATAAAAATTAACTATGTGCTGATTTGGACTTAAAATGAACTCTGCAAAATACTGCTATTTCCTATATAAATGGGGAAAATCATCACGCTTGTGAACTCTAGCCTAATCAGACAGTTGTGGGTTCTGAAAATCTTCCATTGCTACATATTGAGTTACAACTCGCAGTGAACCTTCCCTTGCTCAAAATTGAGGTAAGATTTATTATGAACTTTGTTATTCAGCAAGCACTTAGATGAACTCTGTTCAGTTAATGGATACAAATGGTGTAGAATTGACATACTTAATAAGCACATTTTCTGGCATCAGTGATTCTAAATTCAGAGAATGTATTGTAGTGGAACCGAAAATTAGAAAATTATTTAGGTATCAGAAATTCCACCAGCAGATCCATTAGTTGATAAGATTACATGAAAATATGAAAAATGTTTGTAAAAGTTTCCTGTGAAGGAGTTTGTTTGTTTGCAATATAAATAAGCCCTATTTTATGCATTTCAGCTTTTCCTTTCACACACAGTTTTGAGTTACATCGTCTGATGGTAGAGTTGATAATAGTAATGGCTAAAAAAAACTGCCAGTTAAAAAAAAAATTAATTTCAAAGTTGTACAAAATCTTGGACTGGAAAATGATGAAAAATTAAGTCACCTCTTGGGGGGGGGGGGAAATTCTTTTTAATGTTGTATGGTCACCTCGAACAGATATACATATACCTCAGATCTTGATCTCATAACGTTATTGTGAAATAATGTATTTCATAATAATCAATTTTAACAAAGTGTTTATCAAGTCTTGTGAAATTGTATGTCACTCTTCTAAAAGTACACTTTTCAGCTCCTGGAGAAATCGGTGCTCTAAATTCGGTGCCCTAAAGCATCTCGTACATGCTCAATCTGCTTCAAGTTGGGTGAGTAAGGTGGTCTGTTCATTCGATTGATGTCTTCAGTTTGCAAGTATTCTGATGCAGCATATGCTCAAAGAGGCCTAGGATTGTTATCCATTAGCAAAAACTCTGGGCCAACAGCACCCCTAAACAGTCTAATTTGAAGTTCCATGCCTCCTCATATATCCAAGCAGTTACAGAACCTCCTTGAAAGGTGTGCAGATTGGTTTGGCGAATTGTCTTGATTTCTCCCGAAATCATTAAACCACAGTCGCAGAAATAGGATATTCCACAAACAAGGGAAAGCAAGTTGTGTGTTACTTCTCTGTGCTGATCAAAACTCATCTAAAATCACTTTTCAGAATGTATCGGGACTTGTCAGTAAATAATACTTGAGCTCATTCGTCTCGGCGCCATTGAACATGATGACAGCACCAGTTTAAATGGGCCCATCTGGAAGCTGGAGTGAGTGGAACACAAACCATTGGTTTTTTCCCATACAGTCACCTTTTTAAGCCTTCATGCGGCAGTAGAATGGTTAATTCAAGTTTCTGTGGCAGCCTGAAGATCTAAAACCAAATCTCCCTTTCTCCCTTCGTGGTTTATTCAAGCTGACAGTTAATATAACACAAAAATAGTCTTCTGATGCAGTTGTTGCTTTTGGTCCACCTTGACCAGGCTGTCTTTCAACTGATCCAGTGTTTAAAAAGCAGTTCAAACTCTTGATATGACACTTTAAGAGATATTCAAATCTTTTGCAATCTCTACTTGTGTTATAGACTTAAAACAACACTACAGAACAGAATTCCGACATGCGTCTATTGTACACCTGATTGTCAGTTGCTGAATTTGCATATTTCTGGCACTAATGTATGTGTGGAAGTGCAATTTTATCTTCAGTTGCATTTAATTAACATAATTATAACATAGGGCACTAGTTGCAGCATTAAGTTAGTGAACATATTTTTTCTCATTATCCTTTAATTTTGATGACCAGTGTATATGGTGGTTTCTATAGGCTTTCAAGAAAGACATTTCTGGTGCTAAGTGTACCAGAAAGTTATGTTAAGATGATTACTTTCCTTGATTCATCACAAATTCATAAAATTTCACGAATAAAAAATAAATTTTTTCCTTGTGAACCAAGCAAATTATGGACCTAGGCTTTCTGAACAAGCATTACTTTTTATTGGAAGTAAAATGCTTGTGATTGTTTATCATTACTAATTCACTAGCAAGTTTATAAATAATATGCCTGCATAATTTTTCACTCTGTGTTCTTGGGATGAATTAATCAAAAAAATAGTGTTGGTGATTTTTATATAAATTCTAAAATTCAGGATAGAATTTCAAAATCAGTTAGTTTATACCAGTGACCATACTTAATGTTTTCTTCCTGTCAAGCATTAATACTACAAAAATTTTTAAGTATTTAATTATTATTATATCATTATGTCATCATTAACCTTTGAACAGCAAGATACTTGTGTGTGATCATGAGACTTGTTTATATATTGCTTTTATTTTTTCACAATCTAACTCTCACCATAATGAATGGAATGTTATGAAAACAAAAAGTAAAATGAGCAGTTGTACTAATCTAGTTATTAAAGTTTATTCAAAATAGCTCTTAACAAACATGTCCTAAAAGCCATGCCTCTTGGATAGGAGGACGGTTAAAATAAGCCATTTCAGAATTGAGATATGCATTTCAGTTATAGCTGGTTATGTAAAATTCTGATATAATATTCTAATATTTATTAGCAGATAACTAAGTGATGAAATTGTTAAACAAGGAAAATTATTTAATTGCATATTCAATATTGTTCTTTTATAAGTAACATGCGGGAATCTTTTATTTATTTAGTTAATGTGAAGCTAATTCTTTTTGTTCTTCTCTTTTCTTATTTCTGTTTCTCTATAGTTGGCATTCCGTTACTTGTCATGGGCACTGTTCCCTTTATTAGGGTGCTATGCAGTTTACTCACTTCTGTACTTGGAACATAAAGGATGGTATTCCTGGGTCTTGGGCATGCTATATGGTTTCCTATTAACTTTTGGTATGTAATTCTTCTAAAATCCATTCATTTTCTAATTCTCTGTTTAACAGACTTTTATATACCTAACACGAAATGGTGCTATTGATTAACCTGTTTAATATTTAAAGTAATAAAGTATCTTGGAAATGCAATAGTAGTAGAAAATTGTGAATATTAGTTTTATGTGTTTATTTTTAAATATGCAAGTTCTGAATAAAAATGTGTACTTCTGTCTTCTCCTTTCTTTTAAATATTTTATATATGCAGGAGAGTTTTAAGAAAACTTTTAAATAATATTAAAAAAATATGTAAAAAGAGGCATGAGTACATGTAAAATTATTTATTTATTGGTAGGCTAGAATATTTGTCAGCGAATTTAAAATATGCTATTCTGTACAGAAATTTAAATACTATCAAATAATGAAATAAAATGTTTTATTTTAAAATCTTAATTAGAAAGTGGGTAAAGTTTATTATCATTGCTGTTCACATTGTTCCATCATTAGCTGAATTCTGTTGTACTTCAAAAACTTTCTTATGAACTCTAGTGGCACTTGAATGATTTCTATGTAATTTTACTTGCACCGACAACTCTTTGTAGAGCAAACTTGAACAAATATCTCATTGTACAATGCAATAATTTTTTAAGAAATATTATTACATGGTATGTTTTTATTTAACATTTAATTATTTTGTAATAGGGTTGCCACGCTACCTGAAAACCTGGAAAAACTCAGGGAATTCAAAAATTCACTAAAAAGTCATAGAAAAGTCAGGAAATTTAAATATTGTAGTCAAAATCTGGAAAAGTCAGGGAATTTCATACGGTGATCCCCCAAAAGAGGGATTTTTATGCCAACATTGGAAGTGATCACTTTCTTGGCGAATTAGTATCACCTGAGCGTCATTCGGGCAATCAGCGTAGAGCCAATTTTTGCAGCTCCAATCAGATTATCTTTCAGAAAGGCAAATTAAGCTTCCAACAACTTTGGTTTCCAGTAACCTCAAGAATCGAGTTTCGCATGCATATGTGCAGTGCATGTTGAACGAAAGAGGACACCTTCCCATTCTCGTGTAAAACAAAATTGGTTTCATCCTATTATACGTTACACATGTGATATTGCAACATTATGATGAGCAGTAAACAGATCGTTTTGGTTTGGGTGACAATTTTCATAATTGTGCCAAAGCTGTACCATATACTAGAATTTTACCCCCCCCCAAAAAAAAATTCCATAAATGCCTTATTCATCATTTTGCAGTAAAATAAAAAAAAATACTAATTAGTCATCTAGGCTAACCATTCAAAATAATTATATTTGCCAAAATATCGTTGATTATTGGAATTCAGTTTTTAATCTTTTAAATAATTATCTGTATCATTTAATGTGGCTTCTTCCTTCTTAATTTATTTATTATTAGCTAATACTTTCAAATTTCAGACAATTTCCTCTGGCATAATCCTAAAAGTAATTCTAACAGTCTGACATCCCATCACAAAATTTAATGTGCATATTTTTTGCTTATGTATGCTCTTAAATAAGTATAAAATACCTGAATTTATTTTAAAATATCATTAAATAGATTTCTTTCTTTCGTTTTACTGCCAAAAAAAAATTATTTTGTAATCTAGATAGGCAGATTTTAATTTCAATCTTCAATGGAGAAAACAGCTCTTATTATAGTTACAATAGTAATGTTTTGAGGATGTCATACATAATTGGCAAATTTTGTTTCAAGTGGTACCATAATTAATTTACCTCTCAGCACAACCAACGTGCACTATGCAGATAAGAATTTTCTTAAAATGCACCTGGAAAAGTCAGGGAATTAACATTCTTCTGTTTGAGTGGCAATCCTGTTGTAATGACATGTCAGGACTTTTAGTGTTCTTAAGCAAGGCAAGTTATTGAATTTTAAATGAATGACCACAACTGTAAATAATTTTTATGTCTTAAATTAATTATAATTAAACTGGATTTATTTCAAACTTTTTTAATTCTAATCTTCAGATGACATTATAAAAAGTATAACAGTCATTTTATTTCATGGATCACTTCTATCAAAAATTAACTAGGAAGGTCTCCGAACCTTGAATTCTCACTTTTTTAAGAGGAATATATATATGAATTTTCTTGACTAAAATTAAAATATTGTGAGAAAGAAATGTAAGTATTGATAATATATATA
>KK120066.1:192181-205617 GCA_000611955.2 Stegodyphus mimosarum | reverse complement strand
ATATATAGATATAGATATATTAATGGCCAGGTGCTTTATTTAAGTCATTAGCCTTGCATCACTACAAGGGCCGGAAGGGGACTATTTCATTATGGAAGCACAAAATAGATGGCCATCATTGCCTCTTATGAAGAGACAGACAGCTACAACCATGCCTTCTCTGGGATTCGAACATGGGTTCATCTCTACAACAGTCAGGGTCACTAACCACCATAACAGATGGGCAGCTATTTTATAGCTAGTTAAAAATTGCATTAATGAGATTTTATGAGATAGTGTTATTTGGTAACTTTTCAGATAACTTTAAAAAAAGAAATGTTGTTTTGAAAATCTAGAAAGTTGCCAAGCTGATAAATTCATTCAACAAAAATGCAAAATAATTAATGAAGATATAAAAAGTGACAGATGCATATTTTGGCTGTCAATAAAGTACTTAAAATGAAAGGTTAAATAGAACTGGTGGAAATATAATCTTTTGAAAATTAAGCCACATGCAAGGAATTCTGGAAATCATTCTACTGTAGAAACATGTCTAATATTGTAGTCAATGGGATACAAATACAGTAAAATTACCAATAATCCATATAATTATTTGCCTAAAACATTCTTATCTTATAGTAGCTTAAAATTATCTTGTCTATTCAGGAAATACAGAAACAAGCATGACTGTGTGTGAAATGTCATTGAACTGAAGACTCACGCTTTCATTTTGTTTTGATCCTGAGTAATCAAATTTTATATTCTGAAAGAACAACTTTCTTTTTTAAAGCTAGACTGATCTGTGTTCAGTCTCTATCTTCAGTTAGTTGCAACTCTTTTATGAAAATGTCTACATCATTCACAAAAGCAAATATACTAAGTAATTTATGTTTAAATTTTCTCAATCAAGTTTAGGATGCATAAAATGTCTTCTGGCATCCTAAAAATTTTTACATTCAAATATCTGGCTTCCTATTAAACTTCTTTTGCATTTGCCAGCCATTTTAAAGTATTTTTCCAAATAATATAAATGCTGAATACTTTTCATTTGCCTAAATCTATTTTGAATATATTACAAGCAATGTTTCATTTTCTTTTATGTTATGCTATACCCGAAGTTTACCACCTTTCCATTATATAATGTTGTTAAATACTATATTTGAGGGGTTCCATTTAGAATTCACTGTCAGATATGTTATTTGATTCTTTTCTAAAATTGGTCTTTTTAATTGATAAGACTTTATTAAGGATTTCTTATATTTCTTTATCACCAGTAACTTCCCATAGACTTTCATATTCTTTTAAAATTTCAGAAATAAAATTTTTTGATTTAATAATCCTCTTGCATAAAGTCTTAATTTCAAATGCCTCGGTGTATAATCTTGAAACAGCATCCAGACCCCCCCCCAATTGTTTATGTATTCATACCTACAAATAAAGACAATTTATAATAAAAAATTTAATCCAGTGCCTGCTTTATTTTTAGAACTTGGCTATTAACTTGATTACAGAGTAAAGTAAAATTATTTGCAGCTTTCAAAAATAGAAATATTTTGCAAAAAGTGATAATAATTTGCCTGTAAGAGAATTTATATAAGGTAACATAAACAAAGTATAAAGAAGTTCATTATAAATTATTTCAAGTTGACAAACTGCAAAGTTTTGCAAATGCATATGATTTCTTGACTTAATGCTGCTTTTAATATTTGCCTTTGTTGGTGAAAAATTTTATAGGTTTATTTCTGTTTCATTTATTGGAATTCAGCAATTAACGTTATTGCTTTCTTTTTGCATGCAGAATCAATATTTTCCCTCTTGAATCAGTTTAAAGTTCTAATGAATGTTGTTGTATTTTATAGAAAATCTGAGCAAACATTTTCAAGAAAATCTTGAAATTGTTATAAAAAGGCATTGTATAAAAAACTGCAAATGCTTTTAGTACATAAAAGTACATAAAAAAATTAGCTTTTAAATTAATATAAAGAGGAAGCTAAAATAGACAAGAGTAACTATGTAGGGTGATGCACTGATATTTTAGAGATCTTATAAAAATTCTAGAATTCTACTTAATTTGATCAGAAAGTTTGCCATTGGTGATCAAAAATTTCATATTTAGTAATTTTTATGGAATATTAGTAGATAATTCCTTTATTCAAATTACAAATTTTGAGATGATTAAATTGATATTTTTATTCTGTGAGAAAAACTGATAGTTCAAATTTGGGAGACCTGTGTATCTAAGTATTGAACATTATTTTCTGTTATTTCTTCTTTTCATTTCAAGTGACTTAAATGAATGGGAATGAGAAAAGGGTGTGTTTCAACTTTGTTTTAAATAGATATATTATGAAAGTAAGCAGAGCTTGGTTTGATGCAACTTTCATGAAGTTTGTGTCCAGATACATTAAAGTTTCTCTGTTATGAGTTGAAATTACATCTTAAGGTAGAGAGGTTAACTTAAATATCAATATGTATAGCTTAATTCTGTTGAAAATAAATATAAAATTATATTCAGTAAAACTTTCTTTAAGATTTGTATTGAGATTCCAGCAAAAGTATTTTAGTTAATCTTGATATCTGTAATTAATCCTTCTCTTGTTTTAAAAGCAACAAAGCTACTAAGAGTGTCTTTACTTAAGATAGTATTTTACTGTTCTTTTTACCGTTAATTACTTCGATCTGTTTTCCTATTTGTTACAGTAGAGGCCTGGCTGTGGCATTCTTTCAACTAATCAGAAAGCTCAAGTAATGAGAATACTTTAAAATTTTAGAAATATCTTTAAAAAAAATTAGCAAATGAGATACTTGCGAAGCCATCGATAACTTCACCTTGGTTTTACGTAAATCCAATTAATTCTAGATTAGGTTGTTCAGTTTTTATGAAGAAGGGCATAAGTTGACTGCTGTTTATCCATTTTTTGCTCGCATTTCGAAAGAATTATTAAAATTTTGAGCTAGCCCAAAATAGAACTGCATGCAATGGAATGTTTACAAAATTACAGAATCCTGACGTAACGATATGTGAAGTTTTGAAAACAGATGCGATGTAATGTGAAAAATAATGCACAGTTTGAGTTTTTCATATGCTGTACCCATAACTTGTGTTTCTTGTATAAAAGAGCAGTTAATTCTTTCAAATTTCTGTCAAAATCATTGGTGCAAATTTGGCAGAATCTCTGCCACCTTTCATGGCCAATGACTGTAATTTCAAAATCAGACAACTTGTTGTGCTTTCATGTATTTAAAACCTATGAAAATATGTCAGCTTTAGTCTGGAATGCATCTTCCCTCCAAAAATCATATATAAGTTAAATGTATGCGTTTGATATTCAGCCCGATAATAAATAAGCTGACTTTTTGTATAATTTTAGACTAGAAATTTCTTCTTTCAGTTTTTGGATTTTCTAATATGAAAAGTATTTTAATATCCTCAGCTACCGAGAATTTTCATGTATCCATCTTTGGGCATTTCCTGAGCTTTCAGGATATTCAAACTTTTATTGTATCTAGCCCCAAGTGGCCAAGTGATTATGACTCTGATTGCTGATAGTTTGATGTGAGTTTGAACGAGCTGGTGGCATGGTTGGTTTTCAATTTTTCTGTCACATGTGTCATGAATATGAACCAGTCTGCCTTAGAAAGACCTCCTTGAAGACAAAAATATATCCTAATTCATGACTTTAAATTATTTCTGAAACTATTTAAACTCATTGAGTTATATAAAATCTATTATAATTTTTTATTTATAATTAATTTTTCTGTCTAGGTTTTATATTAATGACTCTTTGTTTAAAATCATTGAGTTATTTTGAGGTATATAAAATCTATTTTATATATATATATATTTTTTATAATTACTTTTTCTGCCTAGGTTTTATAATGATGACACCTCAGTTATTCATCAATTATAAACTAAAATCAGTTGCTCACTTACCCTGGCGAATGCTATCATATAAGTTCCTGAATACATTCATAGATGATATATTTGCATTTGTGATCAAAATGCCAACAATGTACAGAATTGGGTGTTTCCGTGATGGTAAGTAAATATGGTATTAACTTTGTGAATTATCTACTGTGAGGATATAAACACTGTCGTTTAGACAGTGAGATGCATGTGTAAACTTGAAGTAAAATTTATATATATATATATATTCTGAATTACCATACTGAATTTTATTAAATTAAAATTTATTGCTGTAAGGTATGACTGTTTTGTGTGTGCAACCTGCTTGCTTCGTAATAAGTATTAGACTTATTTTAAATACCAATAGAGATAGCCCTGGTTGATGGTTAAGATTGCTGAGCACTGGTTTGTGTAAATGAGAGTTAAGAGTTACTACTAATAAGCTACATTAAAAATTAGGCATTAAGATTGCTTTCAGGCAGTATGCAAATATTTCTAGAACGAAAATTGTCATATCAAAGTGAACCTAATCCTTCTTTTTGGGAAGGAACCAATAAAGAAATTTACAGTGTACCTTCATGGTGGTCTTCAGGATACTTCTCTGTAAAGTACTGATGCATATTATTTTTAATGATAGATTTTGATTTCCACCTGTCAGTTATACATGAAAATAAATGTTGAAAATAAAATTTGAAGTTTATATTAATTTTGAGTTCTTTTAGCTCTAGCACATGAAAACATATTAGAATTAAAAATTCATTTACTTAAACAAAAATCATATGTATTAAGATTTATGCATAGTTATTAAAATAAATAAAGCCTATTTGAGTCAAAAATAACATTTCGAATAAAAATTATTGGAGGAGTTAAAACATTTGCACTTCCGCTGCTGAAGAAAAGAAGTTCTATATTTAAATTTTCGAAATAAATCCTGCAAATTTATGAATATAATGTTAATTTGTGTCACTTTAAATCCTCCAATAATCCTCTAATCACAAATCCTGCCTATTAAAATGGCAGATGTGAAAATGAAACTACATAAAGGGAAGATAAATTTTTTAATATTGCCGGTCATATGGTAGCTTTTTTTTCGGGGGGGGGGCGGTGAGGGTAGTTATACATATCAGCTGTTATGTTAATCTGATGTAATGAATTGTGATCTGAATGCTTGTCTTTGCATTTTTAGCTCAAAAGGAGCTATTAGTCTGGAAATGGGATTTTGCGTTGGTTCTGTATAAATGGTATATCGCTAATATTATTGCCCTGCATTATTTTTAAAGAAATTAAGTATTGAAGAATCTGCATGTATGTGTCCTGTGTATTGTGAAAAAATGACAATTTTTAAACTAAACTAAACTCGGCAGCACAAACAGCCCATAGAGAGCCATGACTGGCAGTGCCCTGATAACTGCTTTCTAGACCGTGGGTTTGCTTATGTATCTTTGTGTGGGTAAGTGGTCAGCCTGTTGCAGGACCCCCAGTGTTTAGTCCCCAAGTGAACTTGGTACTCATTTTATCAACCCACTCAAAGGATGAGAGGCTGAATCAACCTTGCCCAGCGGGAGGATCGAACCCCGGACCTGTGGTGCTGCTGCGCGATACGCTAGCCACTGCGCCACAGGGCCCTATGACAGTACTCACAGCCATCAAATTTTGAATAATGTAGTCAAACATGTGTACTTGGAAGCTCGAATTTTGAATTTCAAATTTGTTTTATTATTTGTTTCATATTTTATAAAACTGATGAATTTCTGATTAACAAACTCAGTGATTTGAAAGGAAGCAGTGGCAACACTGTTTGAAGTAAAACATTTTTAACTCCCATGTGCAAGACTTGCCATTCAGAAAAATGTATAATTTTTAATTAATAAACTCCACTGTATGAAAGCAGTGTGTTGTTATGGCCAGATATAAAATACTTTTATCTTCACCTGGCCAACATGCTGCCATTCAGTAAAGCCTAAGGTACTTTCAAATTTAATGTGGAAGGTTTTATTGAGTAATAAACTAAACAACAAACACGTTTCTTAAGAATACTTTTCTCCTTTTTAATGTGATTGATTTAAATAAACATTTATTAAAACTGTAAGATGTCTAATTAGAAATATTCAGTATTTTTTTACAATTCCATTAACTGGAGTCATTGAAATCATTATATACTTTTTCTTTTTTATGATGACTATTTTTGGCAGCTGGCCACACGAGCAGGTAGTAAGTTCATAATAAAAAGACAAAAATACTTTTTTATCAGCTATCTTACTGAGGAAACTGAAAATTGATATAATCGGCTGAGAAAGAACTAAAAAATATATGAAAGTATATACCGACATTAAACACTGCATCAGGAATTTTAAACATATGTTGCTATGCATCTTTTAAAAGTTTTGGAGGTTTGTTGTTGAACTGTATGTGGTATGCGTGTGAAGAAAACAATGCCTAATAATAAAGTGAAAAAGACAAAATATAAATAAATAAATAAATGAAAGAGGTTTAGCTGGACTGAGTGCAAAAGTAGACTAGTTGACTGCAAGTTTAGGAAATTAAAAACCACTATTTTGTATCATTTATTGTGGGATCTAACATATTTTTAAATTTCTCTCTTTATCTAAAAAGCATTGTCAGAGCTATTGAGCTCCTACTTGAAATTTTCATTGGGAATGATTTGAAGAATATAAATTGAGCCTAAATTTCCAAGTGATATTCATATTTAACTTTCTTTCTTGAAAGGATAGATATTTTTTTTTTTTAAATCTTCCAGATGCCAATATGATATTGCCATTTGCAAAATATCCCCCCCCCCCGAAGTTAGTCTGTCTGTTATTGATTAACAGACTAAGTGGTTCAAAAAAAACAAATGCAGTTCTTAATCTGTATTAAATAGTAGCTAGATTTCTTAAAATCATTGTATATTTTATCTTTTTATAATAATTATTTTAGATGACTGGCCATGCAAATGGCTAATTAATCTTTATTTTTTTTTAAAAGTTTAAAGCTTGATTAAGGTTTAAAATTATTTGCAATGAAATTCACCATGTTAAAGCATTTAGAATAAAAAATTAATCAACAAATAATGGTGATTTTTTTTCTGAAAAATTACAACTAATTAGTGGCCACGTGGTAAGATTGCTGAACTTTAGTCAGTTTATTGTAAAAATTCCTTCATGAATGTATCCCTTTCCCTAGACATAACGCCTTGTGTATTTTGTCATATTCCAAATAACTGTAATTGTAAAAAATTGCAAGTTTTTCAACTTCTGGTGCTAGTCATAGACTATTTTTGATGATTTATACATGAGCAATTTTTAAAATGTGTTATCAGGAATATTGTGTATTTTATGGATATTCTGTTCAATGAAAAGAAAATTGCTACCTGTTCTGCCATTAGAAATAACTATAGCTTAATTTCCGCCTTTTGCGTGTTGCTTTTCCACGAGGCATAATAACTTAATTTCTCATTAATGTGGTCTGTTAAATTGCTGGCTTTCGCCATTCTGTGAGACTTAAAGGTATAATTAACTTTTAAAATTCTGCTTTAGTTAATTCAGCAATTTCAGAGTAATCTGTGCATGTAATAATTTAGATCTTTATATTACACTGCTGGCCACCCAAATTGCAACACCAAGAAAGACAATCAAAGAGATATCACAACAAAATTTATTTAGTAGATAACATGTTAACCAAGTATGAAATGATTAAATTTATAGACTTCTGTGAAGTGTGGTTCCTTCCAGAATCAGTAGCCAGATTAGCCGCCATTGTTGGAGATCACTGCTGTCACGTGCCTCGGCATTGATTCAAAGAGAGTTTGGATGTGTTCTTGGGGTACAGCAGACCAAGCAGCTTCCACACGTTACCAAAGTTGATCTGGTGTGGCAGCTTGGGATGTAATCTGGGTCAATCGTTCAGCAACCATGGACCACATGTTTTCTATCAGCGAAAGATCTGGATAGCGAGGCGGCCAGGGAAGCAATTCAATCTGGCGATTGACGAAGAATCCTTGGACAATGCGTGCCATGTGTGGTCACGCATTATTCTGTTGAAATATGGCTGTGGGCAAGCCCTGAAGGTAAGGAAGGACAACAGCTCAGAGATGTAGCGCTGGCTGTTTAAAGTACTGGCAATGCATACTAGAGAGTGCGAGAATGATGTCCAATACCACCCCATAACATAATACCCGGTGCAGGACCAGTATGGAGGTGCATGACGCAGCTGTTCAGCATCCTCTCTCCACGGCGTCTCCAGACTCGAATCCAACCATCGTGGTGTTGCAGACAGAAGCGTGACTCATCTGTAAAGACAATTTCATTCCATTCTGCCGCCCACATCGTTGTTTCATCGCACCATTGGCGGTGGAGACATCTGTGGTTCTGCGTCAAGGCTAGATGAAGCAGTGGATGTCTTGCGGACAGATAACTCTGCTGTAAACGACGTTGAATGGTACGCCCTGACACTGGATGATGCATATGCAGACTGAATGTGTTGTGCTCTGGTTTGTGATGTTCCTGATGTCACTGCCATGTGCACAATGTTCCTGTTATCACGTGAAGTGGTGCACTGAGGTGGATGCGTGCGATCGAACACGTTGGTCCGTTGTACCCTCCTGCATCCAACAGTCACATATCCGCATTACAGTTGTTTGGTTTCGCCCAACACGACTACCGATTTCCCAGAAAGATAATCCACACTCTCGGTAGGCCATCATCGTTCTTCTGTCGAACTCGGATACTTGATCAAACAATGATCGCTGTTTACTACAAGGCACAATTGATTTTTTTTTTTTTTTTTTTTTTTTTTTTTTTTTTGAAAAAACCACAAGAAAAACACAATTGCCGAACTTGAAATCATCGAAAACTCCAAGCCTTAAATAGTACTTTGAAGTGGCGCCACAGGGGCACGTGATGTGTGTCTGTGCCGAAATTCTAATCATTTGCACATCTCACCTCCACTAATGCATGTTGTAAATTTCATGTTATTTGCATGCTTCCTTCAGGGTGTTGCATTTACGGTGGCCAGCAGTGTATTTTTAAATACTATCTCCAATTTCTGCAATTTACAATACAATTGATTTATGCTATTGTAACATGTGACATAATATATTTATAAACATCTGCTGTATTATTGTAATTGATAAAAAGTATTTATAATGACATACATTGATATGTTTTGGTTCCAAATAACTGATATTTGAGTTTTGCTCATATATCTGATTGATAATTTTATTAAATCTCTAAAATGGATATGACCATTTTGATTTGTGAATTAAAAAAAATAAAATTTACAAATTAGTGTGTAGATCTTCAACTGATTTTTATGGAAATAAAATCCATCAATAAAAGACTTAATTTGAAATTAAATATTTTTATTGTGTTGTGTCTATTTATTAGGTATTATGTTATAATATGCAATTTGTGTAAGTAATTATTTAATTTTAACTAATCCCTCCTTTTTTTCCAGATATTGTGTTTTTTATTTATCTATATCAGAGATGGATCTATCGTGTAGATCCAAAAAGGATGAATGAATTTGGTACTAGTGGAGAAATGGAAACCCAACACTCTGAAGTTAATGGTGCTGTTTGTACTATTAATGAAGTAAAACCCATTGAAGAAAAGAAAAAAGATTAATTTTTTAATCCTAAACTCTTATGGGTTGTTGTAATTATAAATTGTTGTTTTTAGGTTATATTTATCTTACTGTATAAAGAAAAACAGTTTTTTAAGTGAAATGTATTGGTCAGTAATGTTTCCTAGTATATTTATTTTTTTTGCAGCAATGCATTTCAGTTATTTAAAGATATGTATTATATTTTGATAAAATATAATGTGATATAGTTTGAGAACATGTTTTTTATTGTTAAATAATTGAATTATGAATCATAGTATACATTCAAAATATCTGTACTTATACTCTCATGTGTACAGAAATATATTTTATACATTAATCAAAATTAAAGATTCATACCATTTTTTATGCAAAAAAAATTATATTTTACATCTCAAACTATAATAAATTTTAATTTTCATATCTTAATACAAAATTGCCATCTGATAAATCGCAGGATTAGATTGCATAAATATAACAATGTTTTTCAGGTCCAAAAATTTTCAGTTTTGAATAAATTTGAGAATGCGTTAATTTTTATATAGTATGCGTATAAAGGTGCATTTATATGGAAATATATATTGCATCTAAAATTCATTCGAGGTAAAAAGTACATAATCTGTATATGTATTTTGCTATAAATTATTAAATGGATGCCTTTTCTCTAAGGTTAATTATCCTTTAAATTAATTTATTTTGGTATTTATTAAAATAATTTATAGTGGAATTAAATATCAGATGACTAGTGAACTTTCTTTATTTGTATGCATTGAGATTTTGAAATGCTGATTAAATTTTTCAGTGTTATGTGCTCAGCAAAACTCAGAAAGGAATGTGGCATCCCAAATAAAGCTATTTTTAAGTGTTCTTTACCTAAAGTTTTAAATTTAAAATTAATGTATAGATTTGTAAGAAATGTAAAGAACTATAAATGTTATTTTATTTAAATACATGCCATAATGTTCAACCTTTTGTTTTGTAAGATAGTTTTTTATTGTTAATTGGAAATAATTGTGCAGATGCAGAGCATTTTGTTTGGTATATAAATAGCTAATAGTGAACCCTCTCCATGCGAGTGCTTCTGAATGCAACTCTCTTTGACTTAACCAAGACTTCCAAAAATGTATCAAGCTGACTATCAAAGTATCTAATTTTATTATCAAAATAGATTTTCAACTTCTAAACAAATCAAGAAGCTAATGGGTCCAGTTCTTATTATAGTAGCTAATTGTTTTTATGGAAAGTCATAGTTAATTTTTAATTTAAGTGTTTATTTTTTTAATTATTAACTTTACATTTTCTCATCACAATGTAATTTATCATATAGGTTTGATTGGACACGTGTGATACAGCTCTCTTTAAATGATTCTTCACATACCTAAGTTCTTGGTACTAATTTTTGATTTTTTGCCTGAGCATCTGGTAACATAACAAAACAGTGTTTCAAGAGATACCAGAGTAGTTTTCCGTTTTTAACTGTATTACAATCCTTTATATTTATTTCAAATTTGTTAGGTCACTGTATACATGCATTTCCCCCTCCCAACTTCATAAATTTCAGTCATTGTCTCCAAAAAGAAGGCATGAAAGCATCAATTAAAATTATGATTTTTTTATGGTTTTTCTAATGCCTAAGATCTGTTTTCTGGACCATAAATTATGCACTTAACAGTATTACAAAATAAATAGATAAATACAACGTAAATTTTTTGTGAATTTTGCCATTTTATGATTTGCTACTTACATTTGTCATTAATGTTTTAATGTAATATTAAATGGATATGTTGCACTTTTGTAGGAATCCAAGAGCACTGAATAGGTACATTATACAAATTAATGATTTACATCATTGATAGTCATCTTCTGTAATACAGTTACCTACACAGGAGACTAAAATCACTGGAATGTGGGTGGTTGTTTTAGAGAGGGTTCACTTTACCATTTTTCATAGCTATCAAAACTCAAATTTTATTATGTATACATGTGGAATGATGCATGGAATTCAGTTATAAAATTAAATACATGTAATTTATAATAGATTTTACACAAACAAAAATTTTAAATTCTGAACTGTTTCTCATGGCATATATTTTATACACGATTTTTTTAATGACTGTTTTTCGAGGTTTATTACTTTTTCCTCAGTCTGCACACTTATGTTTTTAATTACAATCTTCATTTAAAAATTAATAGGCTAATAATTTTATACTAATTTTTTAATATATTTTTCTGAAAATCTTTTATCTTTGTTATTTAGTAATTTAGTATAAAATTCCAATATATGTGCTCTGTTACATTTTAATGTAATGAAATAAGCTGTGTTAAAATTCCTTAAGTGTAAAGTAACTGTTGCTGGGGTTGACAATTTGCATAGAAAGTTAGTGGAATCATAATTTGTAAATGAATAAATATTCTTAGCTGAAATTTTATGTGATTGCCTTTTAATCTTTTTTGAAAAGTATATTTTGCAAATTTGCTCATATATTTAAAAAAATTTTTTATGAAGAAAATTTCCTTCATATTCAGAAAACAACTCTTGTATAGTTATATGCATTTTTTGTCTAAAGTCATGATAGACCTTATTCATTTTGAAAGAGATGCAAATTTTTTCTCTTTCTGCATTAATTTTTCTAATAATTTGCCATATTTTTGTTAAATGAAGTGAAATAAAAAAAAAGTAGCCTACATACTTTGAAAGTCTCTTTTTCCATTTTGTGAAACACTCACCTGATCATGTAATATTCAGATAATACAAAATTGTTATAAAAGAATTTTCCAAATCATATTAAAAGCAATAATGCTCATCTCGCTTCTAAAATTGAAAAGCGTTAGATGACAGTTGTAGGCTGCCCTTGAGAACATGCTGAATACATCTATATATATATATACACCGTATTTTCTGGCGTATAATGCACATCTTTAATTTCAAGCTGTATTGTTTAATTTTTAAGTCTATTCACCTTATAAGGCACACCCAATTCTTCATAAAGAAACCTAAAAGATACATGTGCAATACTCTTTTCTTTTGAGGTCACTTATTGAAAGATTTGTTATAGCCTTTTGAACAATGGTATACCGAATTGACAAGCGATAAGGGGAACAATAGGTACTTGGGTTAAATGTTTGAGGCAGTAAATGTTCCTGCAAAGAGGGTGGATTGTATTCAATGAAGCTGTCCAAAAGAATCTATTGTAGGGTTTGGAGAAAAGGGGGATGTAATTTGGAGTAAGAATGCACTTCCAACCTGAATGAATTTGTGGAATTAGGAGTTAGATGTTTTCTCTTTCTGTACTCATTTGAAGCCATGATTTTGAAGTGAAAATCGAAGGCTTTAATAAATTGCATTTGCTTTAGATGAAATACAGTTGATCTAGTGTTGATTTTAGTTGTAAATTTGGCTTCTGCAAAAAGAAACAAATGCAGTGCTGATTTCAAATGCAAAGCCATTTATTTTGTGAAGGAAAATGCAAATTATGCTGCAGCAAGGGTGTTTGGTGTTGATGAAAGGTGGAATGGATGATGATTTATTTAGGGATCAGAGTAACAATAATGGCAAAGATGAAACAGAATTTGATGATGTGCTTGAAGATATAATGGAAGACGAAGATTAAGAACTTTTCATGTTATCCGATAATGAAAATTTTTAAGTTCATGAGATATATCATTCCTTTTAAATAAACAGCATTTAGCTATATATAGAAGTCTAATTTTTTTTTCTTTTTGGTCTAAATTTCTGTATAAATATGAGGCTTTTCTTAAAACGCATATAATCAAACATTTTTATGCATATTTTAATTTTCATCATTATTAATTTCATGAAGAAAATTTCAAATTTTTTTTTCATAAAGTACTTTTGAAATAGAGTTGTGAATAATTAATAGAGTTTATGTAATATTAAATGTGCTAGTCTTGGGAATATAAAATATGAATTATTTATTGGAAAAAAACT
>KK120066.1:170638-192054 GCA_000611955.2 Stegodyphus mimosarum | reverse complement strand
GTATAATTATGGTTAGACTCTCACTTGTATTCACAGTTTGTCATCTTGGAGTGAACTAGCACATTTTTCAGAATGACAAACATTGATTGAAGAAGTGAAACTTAGTATATGTTTAGTAAACATACTGCACATTCTTTATAATGCAAAATAGTACAAATTTTATCATATAGAAAAAGAAATAAGATGCCTCAATAGGAAGTGTGGTCTCTGTGGATTTTAAGGCAAGTTTTATGTGTATTAATCATTGTATTGTTAAAGAGAGTTTGACGGATATCCTATTCATCAATCAATCTATATGATTTTGAGCTCCTGCACAGTTTGGGGGAAAAAATTGTTTGTGAAACAAGTGTACTAAGAGTATCCCAATCATGTTCATCAAGATTTAATATACAAATGATTCTATGCATTCAACATCTTCCCTTCAGAGAATGTCTGACACTTCAGTGGTCCTGTCTGGAGACATGCATTGTTATCCATAAACAAAGTCTGAAATTACTGCTGCTGGAAATAAGGACATAACCCAAGCCAGTCTTGATGTACTTCTGGAGGATCTAATAGTGCTGACTTCAAAGAATGGAAGTGGTTTTTAGCCGTTGTATATAACCTCCCCGTATAATGAATAACTTTTCTGCCATAAAAATAAGACATTCTGCTGCACACTAACTAGTGTGGAGAGGAGAGGAATCTTGATATCAGTAACAGAATATCCGTGAATCTTATTATTATGACTAAAGTATCATTGTCTATTTTTAAATGTATCAGATGGCTACGGAATCCAAAATATTATCCATATATTTTACTCAAAAATTGTTCTGTGATAAATATAAGTATAGGACTGTGATTGAGGTAGATTTATTAAATTCTGATTGCAGCATCAAAATCTTCCCCATTCAATTCATTGCAAAAGATGCAACTTTCTATGCATGGAAGCATGTAAACAACACATCATCACAAAAGGTTTGGTAAAAGTTATGGCCAAGTGCTATAAAAAGAAAACTTCTGTCGAAGAAGGTGACAATATTATTGCTGCAATGACCAATAATTCAAAGTTATTAAAACCTTTCAAAAGTCTTTCTTCGAACAATTGTTTAATGACAAAATTATTAAAAGGGTTGAAAGAAATAAAAATCAACCAACTAAAGAAGAATTAAGTGATGTCTTTATAGTTTAAAGTTTGTTGAATTTGCATGTAATGAAGTTTCAACCAAAATCACTTGGTATGATAAATTAATGAAGCATTACATTTGTAAAATTTACTGGAAAAAAAAATTTAATATATAATATTATATAAATATAAGTTTTCATTTTGTTGAATGGTAGTTTTGGGGGAAAAGAGTGGAATCTTTGAAGCATGTGTGCATTAAGGTTTTATATGGAGAAACAACATGTGTTGGTAGTTATGATGAATTTAAAGCAAAAACTGATTAAATATAATGAAGTGATGAATAAATTTTATTTACTAATAAAATTTGCTCAATAAATAGTTTTACAGAGATACTATATATATGGGATGAGATATAAGTATAGGCACCTTGATTACTGATTTTCTGAGAGTATCAGTTAATGCATTCTGACAAGCAGCAACTAAATAAAAGTATATTTTGCTTTTAATTTTAGTTAATATATTTATATGAAGTGCAAAAAATTCTGGAGCAAGGCCTAATTACATGCAATCTTTTTCATTTATCATTGCATTCAATTATGCAAAAACAGTTGTGCAGCAGCATTATGTGATTTCAGTTCAGTTTTTTTATTTACTTTTTAGGAACAGCATTTTTAACTCATATGATATATATTTCAACTCAGTAATGCAATATAATGAGTGTTCACAAAATGCCGTGTACACTGCACAAGAGTCTGCTATTAAATTTTCAGCAGTGTCTATCGCTAAAGTAGTTCATATGCTGGGAATGAATAAAGGAAATGCCAAACGATGAGACCAGTAGGGTGGACAAATTACTGCAGAAATACATATAAGAACAGAGACTGTTTCAATATTTGTGTTAACCATTCATGAAGTAGTACGTGAGATTTTAGTATGTCTTGTAGCTTATTGCAAGAACGTAAATGACAAATACTGCATAATCATGGTGCCTATTCTTACCATGCTATTAGGTCATGAACAAAATCAAGGATAATGCAGCCTTTCCTTTCAGCAAGGCAGGTTACTAAACTGAATTAGCAGTCATTGTCTAACTTTGGACAATTCTTCATGAAGACAATTTGTTAGACCATTCTATACCACCTACATATAAAGCCAAGGCACTAGGGTTGCTTCAACACTCTAGTGTCACAAAAGATGTCTTTGCAGCACCTTCCTCCTGGTCTGGTAATACAGTGAACTAACTGTTGTTTGAAAGCATAGTGTGCAGGTAAAAGAATATTTTACTTTATTTATTTATTTTTATTATTGTTATGCTGCACAAATGCTGTGTTTTAACATGCAAAGGAGATAATGAAAATAACCTGAATGTGGCCGTGTTTAGTTTTCCTATGAAAGAACTGAAAAACAAATAGATTTGGAATTCCAAACGAAAAAGGGGATTTCAGCCTACAAAGCATTCAAAGGTAAACATGTTCATTTTTAAATTAGAAAACTCCTAAAAGATTAATGTTATTAAAACAAAAGTGACTTGAAAGTGTGAAACAAAAATTCTAACTTCAAGGGGGAGAGACTTTCTAAAATTCTATGGATTCAACCAAAGAAAATAAAACTAACTTTTACATTATTGTTTCAGTGCTTTCCATACAAGCATGGTTATGTGTTTATTTTACCAAGGTGAAATTCCTTTTACCCCCATTATGAATAAGAATTATTAATTTATATTTTTTTCTGAAGCATTGGGATTTTGTAACATGTACATTGATGTGTGATCGATTAATCTTGCAGGAATTTTCATTTGTATGATACAGAACTTATGTTGAATTTTAAAGCGATTATAAAATGGAACCTTTTCTCAATATAAAATCCACCTATCTTATTATATTCATATTATACCTTTGATTAGGTAAAACATATAAAATGCATCAAGGAACATTTGAGAATGCTTTTTCCTCATAGGTCATATGAACAAGAAATTAATCCTAATGATGCAATGTTCTAAATTTTACAAATTCAAAAATCTTTAAAAAATTAAGAAATATAAGTAAAGGAAATCAATTCTTTAAATTGAATAGTTTCAACAGTGAGTATTTTATTTTCTGGAATAGATTGCAAGGTGTTAAATTTGCCTGTCTTTTGCCAAGTAAAATTGCCTCAGATGTAATCTTACTTGTTTTCATTGTGCATTATAGCATAAATCTTTATTAGCCTATTAAAGTGTTTTTTACACTCATGTATATAAAAAGTATGAGTTCTTATACCAATAACACCTAATTTGTTGCAACTGGTTGGTTCACTTGCCACTGGCAGTAAGTTTTTATGTGTGAAATTTACATTTTCTTATTTAAAAGCACTGATATGAGGTGTTTGTTTATATTTATTGCAGGCATGACTCATGATGTCTTATTTTCTTAAATATAAACATTCATATGCACATGGGTAAGTTTGTATTCCTGGTTGTGAACATGTGGTCAATTCTCAAAATATTAAGAGACAGTAAATTTATATTTGAATGCTAGAAGTGAATGCGAATTGCTTTATCCATCAATATCTTTAAATGTACTTCCATAAGTATTGTTTTCAGATAACTGAAAAGAAAAATATTGAAGATATAGCAGCTATATATTACTTGATCTGTGCATATGACATGTGCTAATTATTTACATTTCAAAACTTTATTATATTATCCATGACACATTTAAGCCAAAACGGGATACTATTAGTTTTGTTTGAGATTATTGTTTCCACTTTAAATGACTGTATCCCTTTTCAGATTGCTGTCACAAAATAGTATTGCCCTGTATTATTTTTTAAAGAAATTAAATAACGAAGCATCTGCATGTGGCAACACTGTTCAAAATAAAACGTTCATCTCCAACACACAACACTGTTGCCATTCGGAAAAATGTAAGATATTTATCTTTTAATTTGAAATATTTTCTGATTTTGCTATTGAATTGAATTTTATGTGTCCCATGTGAGAAGAACATGATTTTTAATAAATAAAAGTTAATACATAAAATGTTTATAATAAGAGAAAAAAAAATCGTCAAACTGAACATTGATATGATGAACTGAGAAAAGACTGAAAAAATAGAAAAATGTGTGCTAACACTTAACACTACATTTAGAATTCTAAACACATCCCGCTGTGTTGCTTTTAAAAAAATTGTGATTTTGCTGATGACCTACATATAGTGTAAGTGCAAAGAAAACAATGCTTAATAATAAAGCTAAAAAAATGATTCAGCAAATGTGAGTGCAATAGTTGTCTGGTAGACCACGAGCTCAGCCAGAGGCTAAAACACCTTATAAATTCTTGCTTGGGCCTGTCGGTGGCCAAGCAGTAAAGTCGCTGAAAACGGTAGTTCAGTTCAGGGTTTGAATCTCAGACTGACCTACCAGTTTTCAGACCAGGATTCTTTTAGAGACAATTTGCCCAGAAGTACTATTAATTTCGTTTTGGCATTTTGTATTCATTCACTATATGCTTTGTTTCACTTTTTAAATTGTTGCCACCAAATATTGTTGCCCTGTATTATATTTAAAGAAATTAAATAATGAAGAATCTGCATAAATGTATGTACTATGTTTCTCGCATTGTGATAAAACAACGTACCTAGAGCCATCAAATTTTGAATAACGTGTGCAAATATGGGCATCTGGAAGCCCAAATTTGAAATTTGCTTTATTATCAATTTCATATTTTGTAAAACTTTGTAACGAATTTTTGATTAACAGACTCAAGGATTTCAAAGTGAGCAATGGCAACATTGTACAGAAAAAACATTTTATCTCCAGTGTGCGAGACTCTGTATTGGAAATTCTAAAGATATGCTCATTTTAAAATTATTTTGCGATATTGCTCTTGAACTGAATTTTATGATTTAAGTGCGAAGAACATGATATTTAATAAGCAAAGGTAACGCACAAAATGTTAAAAAAACCGCATGCGTTGCACGGGAAAATAAAAAGGAATTTTAATTACAATTCTAAATAAATAACCAAATAAATGTGAAATTCGTAGCAATATTCTCTAAAACTTTAATGAATTTTTCATTAACAAACTCAAAGATTTCAAAGCCAGCAACACTAACGTTGTACAGAAAAACATTTTTATCTCCAGCGCGTGAGAGCGTGTACCGAAATTTCTAAAGATATGCACAATTTAAAATTATTTTGCAATATTGCTGTTGAACTGAATTTTATGGTTTAAGTGCGAAGAACATGGTGTTTAACAAATAAAGGTAACACACAAAATGTTAAATAAACGCCCCTTTGGACGTAATTAAAATCTGAAACCTTTCAGTTTTTTTTTTTTTTTTTGAAGAGTGGGAACTTCAAACCAGATGATGTTCTGAGATAATCTGAATTCTTTGATGAAAAAACTGGAAAGAAGATAATAGTACCACTGTCATAGAGAGCCGTAGCTTGGATTTTCAGTTTTCAGCGCCCGAGGACAATTGAAGGTTTTGTGCCCTCGCCTGTATGTCAAGAATGAGAAACATTTCATTCTAAAATTTTGTAACATCAATTTGGCACCCCATGGATACTGCGCCTGGGGACAGATATCCCCCTTGCCCCACCCTAGATACGCCACTGCTCTCATATCATCATTTAAAGAATGGAGAAAATCAAAACAATCATCTTCCATTTGTTTCATTAAGGGACCAAGCATAAGACTTAAAGAGATGCACTTGAAAAAGCTTTAGGATATAGCTTGGCTGTAAACGAACGAAGTACAAAAAAACGATTGTTTTAATTTAGATGATCTGAAACTTTGTTTTGATATTATGATTTTGCCAAATAACTGGATAGTTATACACAAGCCCATTCATACCATGATTCTTATACTTCTAATGAGAGTCATCCAAGAATTCTGAAACCATTGATATTGAATGTATCTAACCATTAAAAATGTACCATTAAGATCACTGAAGTAAGACTGTAGAGTTATTAGGAAGCAGCAGATATGAAAATGAGCCATGCCCTCGCCGGGACACGAACCACGGACCCCTTGAATACGTGCCGAGCATGCTAAGAAGGCTGGAGAAATATCTTATATACTCCCTCTTTTAAAGGACGAGTGGGGATTAGGGGCAATCGCTAAATCCTGGTGATGGAGAATCATGAGTAATTAGAGTAATTAGGTATTTTATTTAAAGCAGGAGACATGAAGAATGAGCAACGCTTTCAACGGGACTCGAACCACGGACCTCTGGAATACGAGCCGAACGTTCTGAACCACTACACCACGAAGGCATGCTGAGAAGGCGAGAGAAATACCTTATAAGACAAAATCCCATAAAAAATTAATAACCTTAAGAATCTTTTAAATATTTTAGAGAAACTAGACTTATTTGCCTCTTAATGCTTCATCTAGAGACAATATAAGTATTATTTACAAATTGTAAGTGAATTGATGACAAGCTTAAAACAGAGAATTCCACATAAAAGCAATGAAATAAATTTTCTCCTCAAGCAAATATCAAACTTTAACTCTGAAAAACAACAATATAGGTATTCTGCAGATATTTTAATATTTTCCATTTAACTTTACACGATTTCACTGCACGCATATCATTTTATTTAAGATTCTGAAAATATTACTATGTCACATCCATTAATCATTTACAAAATTTTTCACGCCTTGCACAAAAAAAAGGGACAGTTCTATATCTCCCGTTCTACTGGACTAATAGTCGAAATTTAACTTGCATTTTTCATATCTAGAAACCGCGCAACTTAGGATATACACTGGTTATCATAAATTACGGGAAAATAGCAATAACTCCCTCAAAAATAAGGCAAACCGTGTAAAATTTGAATATGTTTCCAAGGAAGTATCTGAGTAAAACTGCAATATGCAAATCAGTGGCGCTGCACTCGGAATACGTCATCTGCGAGGAGAATAAAAGTCCATGTTTGAGAGCAAGTCCACATATTTCATTGTGATAGTGACATCAGAAATTTGAGATAGCCAATTTGTAACAATGACTTCCAGGTATCATTTGCCTGCAGAACTACGATGGAGAGCCATTGGGAGACTAGAGGCAGGACAAAGTTTAACAGAAATGGCCAGATGGCTAAATGGGAGTCCTTTTATGGTTTATAGACTTTGGGGGCAATTTCAAACCACAGATTCGGCGTCTAGGAGGTTCAGCCAAGGACGTTCAATTGCTACGACGAGCACCGATGACGGATATTTAACATTATGTGCACATAAGAATAGAACCGTTACTCCGACTCTTCTTAGATCCTCCGTTGCTGCAACTACCGGAAGGTCAACTGTGCGTAGAAGGCTTCACGAAAGTGATCTGTATGCGAGGCGACCAGCCATTTGCGTGCCGCTCACGTCACGTCATGGGAGGGACCGTTTGCAGGGGCACGACAACATGTCCACTGGGCGCCTGATCAATGGACGGCTGTTCTCTTTACGGATGAGTCCAGGTTTAGTCTAGAAAGCGATAGTGGGCGTTATTTGATATGGAGAGAACCTGGAACATCCGTGAAAACATCCTGAACATCGTCAAACATCCGTGAAAGAGGTGCATACGGAAGAGGCAGTGTCTATGTTTGGGGTGGCATCTCTTTGGGTGGACGCACAGACCTCCATGTCTTTCCAAGGGGAACCGTGAATGCTTAGGTTTATAGCGATGACATCCTTGATGCTTATGTGACAGGCGTCTTAAACTCAGAAGAGGAAAATGCTCAATCATATGCTAATTGGTTGTTAGAGATCATGTGGTTTTCTCTTTGAATGTCAGCATTAACTCTAGAGCTTAGCTGTGCAAGTTTACCACTTTTGGCGAAAATTTAATATTTAGATTCGCCAAAATAAGAATGCCATATCATAGTTGTATCGTTTATAATGAACTTCTTAACTATCTGATTAGTAAAGATGGAGAATATTAAGAGAAGCAACAATTTGCTTCAAAATTTACATTAAAGTTCAAAAATGGTGTCTTGTTAATAAAACATTTTATTTAACATTGCTTATATTTTTGCAATGTGCTGTTTATCACTTTAGGAGATGAACATATTTAAAAGACTAAAATCAAATTTTAATGGTCAAAGGAAAAGTATGATCGCAGTAAAATGGAATATAAAACGCACTTTGTAATGGAATTATTCGCACGCATTTTTCCGGTAATAACTAAAGAATTATAAAACAAAATTAAGACTCGAAATGTGAATAGGCGTTGCAAACAGCATATTTCAAGTAATATATTACACAGGAATTAAAAAGAAATTGATATCAAATCACTGTGTTTGGTTTGTAGTGTAAAAAGGGACAGTAATGCTATTGTAAATGAAACAGTAATGAAATGTATCTATGGTAATGCTATTGTAAATGAAAGTGTATTTCAGCTGTACAATAATGTCAAAATTGAAATTGCTATATTTTATAACTGCAGGGTGGTTTAATAGTTATAAGTGTATCTACTTATAATTCTTCCTTACATGCGTCTTTTCACAAGGGCTATGGGTCTCAGTTCCTCTTATGATTTATGTTAAAGGAATTGGATGTTAACATATTGCTTATTTTAAAGATACAACTTTTTTACTATTTTTTTTTAAATCGTTTTCACTTTATAAATAATTTGAGGCATTTCAATATGTATTCTTTGACAAGATATTTCGGTATTGTTCTGTTATCGGGACCAGATTCAGAAATGTATGTATATATGCGTGTGTAGATGTATGTATGTGCATATACACACAAACATGTACATGTATTCATGATATGCATACATGCATATATACATGCATTTCTGAATCTGGTCCTCATAACAGAAGATTACTGATATTTCTAGCACCCGCTTTCTTAATTTTGCATGAGGTTATCCTGGTTATGAAGTCTCATTTTCATATTTGTTTAACTACCTTTCTTCTTTAATTCAGGGTAGTTTCATATGTTGTATAAAAATTATAAGCACTTCTATAGAGTGTTCGTAAGATAATTTTTCGTGTCCGCCTCTGATTTTTTAATACAGCTGGAATTAAGCGAATTCATTTTATTCCCGATTACTTTTATTTATATTCCACAATAAATTATTATAAGCATATAAAAAGTGTAATTTCATTTTGGTCCGAATGCAACTCCAGTAATTTATTTAAATTTCTCAAACTTTCCTGATTTGATTGGTGTTTTTCTAAAAATAAATTTAATATCATAAATACATACTGATGCATTGTTTCATTTAGCCTTATCATATAATAGACTTAAAAATTTCGTAGCTTATTCATATTCAGTTCTTGTTTTTCATTTTTAATCTAACTGATATGCAGTTTGAAATTTGCTCTCATAGTATCAAGCTTGTTAAATGTGCTATTTTATGTGTATTTTCAGAAAAGCAGCTACAGGTTTTTATGACCTTAAATACTTTTGAAGGTTATATATCTTTAAATTACAATATTTTTAAAATGCAGTGTTATGAAAACTATTTAAGTGCTTGGATTGTTATGGTATTCTGTAGTAAGAACTAATCAACTTTTTATATAAACCAACATATTTTTAACATCTGAGATAAATATGAATTGTGTACGCTCTAAATTTTTTATCGCTAATATTTGAATTTGGCATCTTCGCTTATTTGTTATCTGATGCAAGTTTTTTACTTGTTTCACTCTCATTATTCTCCATAATACAAATGAAATAGTACAATTTTCTTTCAAAAAATATGCAAATTTTATTCAGCTTTATTTTCCTAAAATAAACACATGCATTTATGCTGGAAATAAAGCAAAAATAGGAAATTTTCACTCTTTCATATAATATGATGCAGTTCATTCCATAACACTCAAATTTTATTAAAACATGTAGCAATAACTGCCTTTTTTCCATTACAGATGAACATGCAGTGAACAGCTTTCTGTAGAGTGATACTAATCATACTTTATTTGATACTTATTTAATTGAATTTTACCAGAAAAAAGGCAAAAACTTATCTAAATAATCTTAGACAATACTGTTGCCTATTGTCCACTGTTAAATTAACCATGTCATTCTAATTTTTTATAAAAGTATTCTTGTTTCTAAAGTATCATCAATAAAATGACTTCATGTAGTATTTTATTTTAGTTCATTATTCATACAAATAGCTGACTTAAGGAACATAAAAAAAATATGTAAGAGTTCTGTTAGCATCTCAAAGCATATCAGATTCATGCAAAGCATGATCATAACTATACAATGAATGCCCTCTGGCATCATATTATGCTATCTAAACTTACGAAGAAAGGAATATCTGACTCAAAATAAACTCTTTACATTTGTCTTATCACATAAAAGAGTAAACATAATGCAGGATAAGTTATGTAAGTCTTGCAAGTTATTAGAAGAAATAAGTTATAAAACAACAAGAAGAAGTTATAAGACACTGATTAGTTAGATAAAAATCATTTGTTTATTCTTTTCCATCATCAATAAGTTTTTCATTCAAAATTTTTAATAATGAATGCCAAAAGAGATTTATTATTGGTGCCTGTATTGCAAAGTCACACAAAAGTAAACTTGATTTAGCGAATTTCTGAAAATGGTTCAAGCTTGTCATGAGATAACTATGTAAGGTTTTAGTTAAACTAACAAAGTTTTATTTTAATTTATTCTTTTCTATCTGTTCTCATTTTCAACTTCCCGTTAGAAGAAGCGCGCGTTTTAGCTTTATGCTAATTTGAAGTGGAGCCAAGTTATATTTAAGCGAGAGGTAGGAACCTCTCAGTGTGAGAGAGCTTTTAATCTCAGACCACGGTCACTCTATTCGACGTTCTCCTGACTAGCTAACATTTAAATTCTAAGCCATAGCGCTTTTACGTGATTGCTTATTGAAGTAATTTCAAGTGCGTCAGTATTAGTAAATCTTGGTACGCACCATTTAGTTTAGAGGCCAACCTCGCGTTCATAGCTCTGTGAGCAACGACTATTTAATTTCTATTTAGTTTTAGCTTAAATTAGTTTAATTGTTCATTTTAGACCCAAGTGCTGTCTCTACTTTCTGTATCCCTCCCGAGTTGGGAAGTGGTTGTACATAATAGTGATTTAATAAAACAGGCAGGATTTTAAATCCCTTTCAAGTGCAGTTCTTCTACCACTGAATCACAATATTCTACCACAAAACATAGCTGCATTCAGCTCCCTGTTCAAGATCAGGACTTCAACTAACTCACGAATATGTTCACCAAGAATATGCACCGAACACTCAGTCCTGACAACTAGTTTAGAACCAAATAAAAGCATTTTATCAGCATTTTCTGAAAAACATTGCATGAAATATTTCATTGTTACTGCTGCTAATATAAGATTAATAGTAGCAGACAAAGTCCGTAATCCGGATTCGTCGGGACCTCGGCGATTCCGAATTAGGGGTTTTTCCGGATTATAGATCATCAATTTAAATCTGGTAAGATGACGTGCAGAAATTATACAATTAAAAATATGAAACAGTAATTTATGAAATAAAGAGCAATTATGATCTATAGGGTATCAAATTTTACAAAAAAAAGCTTAATATTTATTTGTTTACTTTATTAAACATTTCTTTCAATGTAAGTTGTTTAAGTTGCTTCGTTTTTTGTGCTAATGCTTTCTGTTTAATTCTATAAACAGACATAATTTCTTGTTCAGTTACAAAGTTTCACTGTTCAAGTCCTGTAATTGCTGTGTCGAGAATACCAACTAACTTGTCAATCGAAATTTTTTCGTTCTCAATAACCTCTCTGTCACTTTCTTCATTATCAGAAGCGGTATTTTCTGGATCTAGAACCATACTCCAGATTTCGCCGTCCTTTAATTGATTGATGATTGGGGCATTGTCGTCGCAATGAAAAACTTCTGTTATATCATCTTCATTTATTACCACTTCTCCACATTTCTTTACATAATCCAATAACTGGAAAATTTCACCTTTAGTTTGCGATGTCCGAAAACCTTCAAATTGGCGGCTATCATCTTCATCGTCCTCACCACGAAATATGGTAGCTAGCCATAAATTATGCCAGGCATTTTTTAACCTATCTGGAGACACATCCTCCCACAATCTTGCGATGCTCCACGCAGCAGATTTTATGGTAAAATATTTCAAAAATTATTGAATAGTCTTGCCATTGTTCAAGAAATTTAACAGATTTTAAAAATGCTACTTTATATTTGCATTTCAGGGTGTGCATTATTCCTATATCCATGGGCTGAATGATAGACGTACAGTTTGGAGGGAAGAATAATGCGGATACATTATCTTTCACTAAAACTTTAAGTGAAGTATGCCCCGAACAGTTGTCAACAGTCAGGATAATTTTTGAGTCATCAGGTAAACTTGTCAGGACTGAGTGTTCTGTGCATGTGCTTGCAAACATCTTAAAGTAATTCCTTAAAGTCCTTAAGTCCTGATTTGGAACAGGGAGCTGAAATCAGCTATGTTCTGGTGTAGATCCTATGATATACGTGGTATAATAACTGCACTTGGAAGGGATTTAAAATCCTCTTTTATTAAATCAATATTATTTACAAATCGCTTCCCAACTCGGGAGGGATACAGAAAGTAAAAGACCACACTTGGGCCTAAATTAACAATCAGATAAATTTAAATATCGCTTCCCAACTCGGGAGGGATACAGAAAGTAAAAGACCACACTTGGGCCTAAATTAACAATCAGATAAATTTAAACTAAAACTAAATAGAAATTTAATTAATCTTTGCTCACAGAGCTAATCGCGGAGTTGGCCTCTAACTAAATGGTGCGTAGCAAGAATTACTAATACTAGCGCACTTGGATTTATTTCAATAAGCAATCACGTAGTAAGCACTATGGCTTAGATTCTAGCTGCTAGCTGGTCAGGCGAACGTCGAACAGAATGACCGTGATCTGAGACTAAAGCTCTCTCACACTGAGAGATTTCTACCTCTTGTTTAAATAGTACTTCGCTGTACTTCAAAATTAGCATAAGCTGAAAACGCGCGCTTCTTCTGACAGGAAGTTGAAACAGAGAAGAGATAGAAAGATTTAAATTAAAATAAAACTTGGTTGGCATGCACAAATGATGTGAAACCTGCCTAGCAGTCAGGAGAGATCATATCCCCTATTAAAGACCGGATGTTTCTTGCTGGACGCCCATCACAGGGATGTTTCGGCCTTCAGTCGCATTGCGCTCCATGCTACTTTTTCAATAAAGCTTCTTTTTATCCCTCTGATTTCTCTTTTAGTAAGTGTTGCTTACATTACTCATGTCCTTATCTATTGGGGATCTTACGGTATTAAATGTGTTGATTTGGAAAGCTTTTGTACAAAGTTATATTGAAAAAACCGTCTCGTCCTTAATTTTTGCACACCAGTGTATTTTGCTTATTTATAATTGAACTAGAAGAACAAAATAAGGAAAAATTCATTACCAACCTTCCCTTTTATGATACTCTAGTTTCATACATTTCATCATGTTGTTATAATTATGGCAAATATTTAAAGTGAGATCTTAAATTTCCTGTGGTGGGAAACAGTTCTAGACATCCTACTTCGCCGCATTTAATATTTTTTCACTTTACATTATGAACACGTATTCTGTGTTTACTTAGAGCACTTTTTGTTTAAAACTGCTAACAAATATGGCATAACTTTATCGACGGCTTCTTTGTGCATACATATCTTATGTGCTTTTAAATATCTTCCCACATAAAAAGACACACTGTAAGATTTGCATTTAAACATATTTACCTCAGTAATAAAAGCAGAAAGAAAGCGATATTTAAGCGAAGCGCAACCTCTTTGATTTAAGACAGACAGACAAAGACAGATGTCTTGTTTTGCACCCGCTAAGTCTTTCTGCACCGATGGGAGAAAAATCAAGCTAGGATGTGAAGGAAAGGTATATAGAAAATGGGCAATTTCGTATTTCAGAGGAGAGTAAAAAAAAGGAACTTCGTATATTTTATACGAGTTCTAAAGGCCAGGAAAAAAATATGGGACAAAATAAAATTAAAAGTAATGGAGAGGGAAAAAAAATAAAAGGGCCTATAGAAACAAAAGGAAAAGAAGTAAGAAAATGTCCTAAATACGATTGTGTCCAAACAAAAGTATATATTAAGTAAGGTAACATATAGTATTGCGGTAACCAAAGATATTCATAGATTTTTTTTTCAAACATTATATTTATTTAATAATTTAACCATCATAGTTTACTATATATTTGTACTAGCCTAACAAGTTGAGGCACACTTTATTAGTATATACTCATAACTCTAAGAGCTGTATTCAAGGAAATATAAATTAATCTTATTGTATTCTTTATTTGCGAACTAAAAGAAAAAATTGCAATCGAAAACGGTAAAACTGCAACCTTTTACATTTATTGATGCCTAAGATCTCCTTTCCCCGTCTCGAGAAATTCCTCAAAGGGGCCTCTGGGTGTGCTGACAGACGGCGTCTACTGATAAGGATAGCGTCACTACAGGTTACAGGAAAAAAAAGCATATGATATAAAACAATTTCTAACTATTATTTAATGTCAGAGGCCTACAACCATAATAAATAAATGAATTTGAAGACGCTCTAATAATATATATTTGATTTAGTTTAGAGAAAGTAAGGCTAGTTATCTGAAAGCTCCTGTTTTCCTTCGGATTGCAGAAGAATGAACAGCGAGGAAGATGAGACCCCTTTTGCACAGAAAACTGTCACATTTGAGGGCGAGACACTTTGATGAAAATTTCTAAAAATTTCTTTATCTAATTTAGACTTTTTTCCGGAAAACACACACAAAAGTGTCGGAGCCGGCCAAGGTGCTGTCTCTATCGTTCGTGATCACAGCGCCCTCCCTCTCTTTGATTTAAAGAAACCACTAACAATTGACGAGATATACAATTGCAGTTGGTAGAGAACCACATTTTAGGTTGTCAGTCCTGAGACACTTGCTGCAGCATGGCTCTAGAAACTTCCGGAAGAACTGCAAGATATTGCATAGGGCTTCGAAAATGGGTTTTTGTTGAATCTTGCATAACGCAGGCTGCAGGGTATAAATACAGACCTGAGAGCGAAGGAGTTTGCTTGGAATCAGATGCAAGACTTTGCAGTTATCCGAATTACGAGTTAGGGTTTACCCTAAGAGTGATTTGGGAAACTTTATTTCGTGACCTAAAAAGGAATTGCTAAATATCCCCATTCTCCTTGATTTATTTTCAGCCATTTTGTTCTCTGTGTACTAATATTGAGCCTATTTTTCTAATAAATTGGTCATGTTATCCTGCTTGTCTGGACTCATTATTTAAAGAAACATCAATAATTCTATCACCTAACTGGAGAAAGATAACATATGCGATAAATGCATTGCTCACATTTAGAGAAGAATAGTTATTATAAAATATGAAGTCATAAACAGATTTAATATATGCAGATTAAATATAGGATAAATGCATAGCTTAGATATATAGTAGAACAGTTATAAGAATTTTATTAAATTTATAATAATAATATGCCTAATTAACATATTTATTATAATAATATACATAATACATAATTAACTCAAAGACATCCAGATTAGTTACATAAAAATCAAATAATTTGTAATAAATACAAAAATTTTAAAAATACTTAAATAGCATTATTGAGCATAATTTTCTTAAACATTACTTAGTGACTTTTTTTAAATTCTCTTCAGTAGAAACGATCATAGCTGGGATCTGAATTAACAATTAATTGATTTAATAAAATAGGTTTGGTATTGTTTCTTTCTGCTATTGAAGAATATCCAAACTGTACTTTGTTACACACTTTTCGTTTTTTAACTGAATAAAATCTCTTTTGGGGAACAATTTTTTTATTTCTAGGTTCTTTCGAAACTAAAGCATGTGCTTTATCTAACAAAGAAACTTCTAATAAATGTTCAATTGCATTTAAATGCTTTTTTATTTGTATGTCCATATTTTCAACGGAGTTTAATTTTTCGGAAATTAAAAATGAAGACTATATAAGTTCACTAATGCATGTTTTACTTGCTGTTAAAGATTCATAATTATTCTTGGTTAGTATTATGTTTAGTGGGAAGGTATATAAGGTTCTGTCTTTTTTCCAGACAAGATTCCAAAATGTATATGTTTACACATATTATTTAAAATAGAATAATCATGGCATGTACATTTATGAACAGCATGAACAAAGTCTGCAAGTTATGAGGCATAAATCATTACAAACATGATCTCTGACAATTTTATAAGAATTTTCTCGCAGTTCTGATGAAACTTCCCATAGATTTTTTTTTTTTTTTGTAAAAGAAAATGGTGTAACTTTATTATTTAAAATGGTGCATTATTTGTGTACACGTTTCTCATGTGCTTTCAAATATCTCTTTGCATAGAAAGACGCACTGCAAGATTTGCAATTAAACATATCCATCTCTGTAATAAAAATAAGCAAGCTATATTTAAGCGAAGTGCAATCTCCTTGCGGAGACTCAGAAATGGCACCTAAAACGTTTCGGTAGGGTCAGCCAATGACAGTGAAGATAAGCATTTTCGACTATCTGTCTTGAGACTTCTCTTCACTCTTCGGTGAACCCATTCCCTGGGTGTCTTCGTATAAATATCTAGGTGTTTTACTAGATTCTAAATTAACTTGGCAGCCTCACATTCGCAAAATATTAGCGAATGCAACAGCTATCAAAACCAATTTACGCTCCTTTTTCGCTTGGAATAGCGACCTGTCACTTGATAACAAGATCCTGCTCTACAAATCAATGATAAGGCCTGTTTTAACGTATGCATGCCCCATCTGGGGCCCATCTGCACTGACTAACAGAAAACATGTTCAAATTTTTCAATCAAAATTGCTTCGGCAAATACTTAAAGCTCCGTGGTTCGTAAGGAACGAAGAAATTCATAACGACCTCAAAATTATGCCCATTAATCGCTATATACAGCGACTTTCGGAAAAATTTTTCAAAAATATTCAACATGTTGCTAATCCTGTGCTACATATGCTACCCGTATATGATCCTGCAGTTGCTTCTTCCCGGAAAAGGCCGTGTGCGGTCCTAAATCCGGAATACTCAATAATCCCATTTAAACGGGCTAGGTATGAGCACACGGACGTCCATGTGAATAACTACCTCTCGTTCCTTCACCCCCCCCCGCCTCCAGAGTTTTTTAATGCACACAGCATTAACCTGACGAACCTCTTTTAAAATTTTTTTTAACAAAAAACACAACAGTCTAGGAGGACTGTTTTTTTACTTTTAAAATAAATTCTCATATGAACTTAAAACTCACTGATAAGATTCTTATCTTCCTTTAAGAAGGAAACCTTTCAGACGTTTAACAACGTCATTTTCGACCCCTTAAACACCGCATTGAATAGCGGTTCAAAACGAAACTTCTCCCTCCCAGCTGATCACTGGCAGAACTACTTTTTCGACCTGTAACCAGGTCCCCCCTCCCTCCCTCCCAAAGGACGCGTAGCGGAAAGGGTCTTTAATGATTCCCCCCCCTACGCATTCTTTACGCTGACGGTTGCTATTACACGATTATCAAGGTTCAAGGAAACTTCACCTTTTATTTTTCGAGTCAAAATTTATAATGACTGCCCTATTCTAAATTATTCTGGCCCTTATTTAGGCTCAAAATTAAGACCTTCTTGAGTTTTTAACTTTTTTTTCTCAATGCGAAGGCATTTTTTCCAAGTCATTTGGCTTATCAAAATTTCTACCGTATTAGACAATCCCCTCTTTTGATGATAGAAATTTCTGATATGATGTGGAGGTAAAGGCGTAATTGCCTATGAACTCCGTAAATTGCACTTTCTTGATCCTTGATCCTTGAGACGCCTATGTCACATTTCCCATTTTCTCAGTAGGAACCATGGAGGTTAGAACAGATATAGGAAAACGGAGTATAATGATTATACTCTGTGTGTAGGAACAATACAAGAATGTTCGAAAGTCATAACCAGGGTTGAATATCAACATACAAAGTTAATGTAATCTAATAATATAAACATGGCTATTGACACAAGTTTACGTATAGCTGTGGAAATTAAAATACATATATAAATAATTGCTTAACTAATTATAATCTAACCCAGGGCTTAATTTCTAAAATTAGCAGTGCCGGAGCAAGTGGTCTGAGCAAATTTGCGGAATTTTCCCATAATGCAAACAGATTTTCCTTGAAAGTGGCAACAGCCTACCAGGGGAGTACTTATTGTTTTGTTTACGAGTTCGTCTGTTAAAGGATCGTAAGACTGTTTTCATAATAAACGGTAATTTTATTACAAATGTATTTTATTGAGTGCTAGATTATAATTAAATGATAAATATAGCTGGAATTTTGTGGGATGCATTTTGCATCGGTGAATCATATTCCTAGAATTACATAAAATCAAATTTCCTTCATATGAAAATATGTATAAGAATAATTTTGAGGCATTAAATTATTAATAAATGGAACTTTTTGGTAGAGGACGACTATTTTTATACAATTTTCTGCAGGAAGATATGTGCTCAAATTTCGATCTTCTAGGGAGGAAGCGTTCGTCATCAGCTAAGTTCTACTGTGGTAAACTTTTTCAAAACATAAATATATATATGTCTCGTAGATAATGTTAGATTATTGATTTAAAGAAAATTAAGAACAAAATCGAATGGCTTTTTAAAAATATTCTCTTAATTATATATGATACAGTTACGAGATATAAATAACATATTCAGTGTAGCGTAGCCCATAGACATTAATGCATGTATATTTACATAGAAATTGGTTCGGCGCATGTCGTCAATGGTGGAAAAGAGTCTTTACTGTTGTAGAATTTAATCCGAATTTAATTAAATTTTAAAAGAAACTTTTTTAGTTTATATTAATTGTCAAATGACATTGGTTTTCAAAACAGTGTCATTACTATAGATAAAGTGTATCAGCTTCATTATTTCTAACTATGTTGTCATAAGTAATTCAGGATATATATTGATAAGATTTGTTTCTTTGGTCATGTTGTGTTATTTTCTTTTTTGTCTTATCTATGCAGCAGTGATAGCTCTTTATATCTTGTTTCAGTCTTATATTTTTAAAGTAATCATAAATTCTTCATTAATACATGTATGTTTGATTAATCTCTAATCTTGCCTTCATGTAAATAAATATAAGTTTTGTACATTAGTTTTAAAATCAGGTATTCAGAGTTTAAATTTTGTAAGAGCCTGGCTCGAGTACTTTTCAGTTTTTGAAGGAAATCACAATTCTAGCTGGAGCGCACTGGAGTCCTAAATAAAAGGGCTCCTGTACTTCTTTCGTGTAAGTGAAACACAAATTCAGAAGACAAGTTTTATTTTAAAAATAAATATACCTTTAAAAATCAATAACAACTTCTAAATTCATGCCTGTCTTTCTCTAGACATTGACAGAGGTTAAGACTTTGGAAAGAAAAGCCCCCATCCACATGCCAAAGATTATTCTCTAGTTAGTGCAATAAATTTATGAAAGCGGGTAAAATATTTTGTTCCTGAACTTATTAACAGTGATCACCTTAGTCTTCCGTGTCCAGTGCTAGTGACCTGTCACTACAGGGCTTTTAGAACTATGTAACCAAATACAAACAAACTGAACTGTGTAATCAAATAGGAGGGATAAAAGTTGTCACTTATGCAGATCTTACATATGTTCTTATTTTGTAATTGAATCAGAGTCAGGGGAAATGTTTTTGTGCAGTCGCATTCTGTTTGCAGCTAGGATTATATTGGCAGAGCATCACAGTTATAAAGTGCTGGAGCCTTCTCTCTTTGTTTTCAAAGTTACATTGCTACATTTAAATTTCTTTCTATACTCTCATATTGTTTCTAGCATTTTTTCTATTTTCATTTAGTGATGCTTTAATCATTTTACTTTTTCTACTGGTGTGCTGGAAAACGTAGTTGAAATAGTATGTTATACTGTAGATATAGATCTAAATTCATTTTTTTTCAGCCGGAGGCTGGCTGAGCCATTTCTTAGCTTTTGCATGAAATTGTAAGCCCAATCGGAACACCAAGTAAGGTGATATTCTATTTATTACATTTTCATTTATATCTTTATATTTGGTACTCTTCTGTTATAAGGAGCAGATTCAGAAATGTATGTATGTATGTATGTATAGATGAATGTGCTCATGTCTGCATGCATATATGCTCCTGTATGCATGCTCACATATTTACATAAAATATGTAAATATGTATGTAATTTACATATTTTATGAAGTAAGTGTGCATGCCTTCCAGAGTCATGTACACATATGTAACACTTTATTTGTATTTTAAATAATTATTTATTTTCCCTCCCTTCCTCTGGAAGGCCTTCCAAAGGAGTCCGACACTTCTGCACAATGACAGTTCTTTCTAGATGCTTATCAGTTGTAAAAGCATGCATGACTTTTAATTACAAAAAGACTAATGGATTACAGATATTTGGCATTTTGTATCATGATTTTAATTAAAATTAAAATTTTTATAAATTAAATCTAATAAATGATTATGAAAAATTTTCAATGCCACAAATAAATAATATTTTTTCATTCATTACAGGTAGCAGAAAATGTTGTCATCAGTTATGAATAAATAACGATCCTTGAAACTTAGATTTGGATTCTTCTGGAAGAAAAGATGTAAATGTTTTAGATTACATTAAATATATTAAAACTTTACTTAATATGAGGACTTTTAAATTAAACACATTTTACTTTTACATACTTTATCAAGCTGAAGTTTGACTTTATTTCATATTATTTTGTTACCTGCCAAAGCATTCTGTGCACAATGCCTGATAAAATTCCATAAAAAATAAAAAAAATTATTAGTGTTTTTATAATTCAATAGTTTTACAATGCGTAATATTTGAATTGGAAGTATATGTTTTAAAGTATGAAATTTTATCTAATTTTTAACACAAAAAATGCACTTGTGGGTGCTTTTTAAAGCCTTTTTTTAAATTTAAATGTACATAAGTAACACCTTGTTCTTTATTATTATGATGCATGTATTTAATGTTGTTATCTGTGATTGTAATTTTTTTTTTAATTACATGATGTTCATTTTCAAATAGCCTGGTTTTTGTTGTTTTTCTAAATAGTGATATAATGTATTGAAGGCTTGTAACTTTGGCTAAAAAACAATGTGGAAATTTAATCATTTGTGCCCTTCATCCAAATTTCTTTCTTAATATATATATTTTTTTTCATTTGAATAATTTAGTGCAAAATATTTTGTTGAGTATAATAAATGAATAAAAAATTTTAACCAGAAATATTATTATCAAATTAATGTACATATTTTAATGTTTACAACATCAATATAGTTTTTTATACCATT
>KK120066.1:156004-170577 GCA_000611955.2 Stegodyphus mimosarum | reverse complement strand
CATACTACGTAAATACAAAATTTTATTTTTGAATATTTTACTGAAAAGTCACACATTTACTTCATAACACTGTAGTAAAAATTAAGTAATTAATTATAAATAAATAAATAAAAATACCTTTAAATAATATTCTTGCTTTGATAAAATGCTGTGATGCTAAGAAAGCTGATTCAGTGAAGTCAATGAAATAAAGTTGATGAAAGATATAAAGAAGATGGTAATGATTATCTTATCACGACAACCAATGATTTATTAAAAGATAAGTAAGACAATTTGAAGTTTTTGCATATATGAGTAAAAGTGATGGAATTAATAATGGAAAATGTGAACCGAAACACGAAAGCCTAAGTAAAGGAAACTGTTTGAAATTTAAATATACAAAAATGATTCTCCTTTTCCCAATTCCGTCTTTCACTACAAAATGATATAACCAGGCTGCAAGAATAAATTAGCGAAGCTAGGTCCCCCAAGCTCCACACAGTTGTGGAAAGAGACGAATGATACCAACATCCAGCAGTATTTACCGTTGCAGAGGAGGCATGCTCACACTTCACCATTCACATTAACCTGTCAATGTGAGGATCAATGACATTACAATTATGCTTACAATGCATGGTTTTGATTGTGATGACTAGTCACGTTCTTATCAAATTGATATCACATGGCCTTTTGGACATTACCAACTGAAGTCATGTCCTCTAGTATAGAATTACAAATGTTTTAAGGGGGCCATGTGTGAGGCTTGGTGGCCAGCCAAAAAAAACTCTTGATCTGTTTTTCAATAAAAATCCCGATTAACATAATGACTTAGAAGCCAACAGTGTTCTTTGGGCTTGCAGATATAGAGTGCAGTTCCTATGCTGCAGATTTCAATTTCGAGATCACTTACCAATGGTTGACATAATTACCTCTCTCAACACAAAATAGCACCATGTGACAGCTGTAATGAATGATGAAAGCTAATTTCCTCTAATATATTTAGCTTGTTTCTTGATTCTGATTACATTTTTCTTCAATAATCAGTCGAATGTTTATGTTCTGATAATAACAGGAATAATAATTTATTAGCACACCCAAGTAGTCATTTTATTTATGTCCATTTGCTTGCTAGCTATCATCACACATTATCTCATGGGACAATTTATAGGTATTTAAATAATGATACAACATTTTCAGCTATTAGAAATGTTATATCAAGACAGCCATATGAAATATCCAAATTTTTTTTTATGTAAATGGCAACACAGAATTTCATAAACAAGACAAAATTTTCAAAGTTAGACTGTACACAAACTTGTCTCATAGTTTATCTTTAAAAAATTTTAGAAGTCTACCATGTTTAAAAATTGTATTTACATTTTGTGCCAAATTTATGCAACTGCAGTCAGGAAGATTTTAAAGAAAATATTCATGCTATTGAGACTTTTGTAAAACCTAAATTGCACATAAAAAGATACAATATGTAACTTAATTCTGAGATATTTTTTACCCAGCAAATAGGGGTTAATTAAAAAAATTCTGATAATTTTTTTCTTTGTTCTTAATTTTAAGTTCTTCATTCCCAAATAGGTTTTGGTACTTACGTATTATGACGACTACCTAAATATCTTGCCAAATCCGGCGACCTTTGTATGTTATACAGGTTAAGCCTAACATTGGTTATAAGCGGGATTTGAACCCGAGCCCTTCGGCACGGCAGTCGGCGACGCTAACCATTATACCGGTTGGGCGGCTTTAAAAAAAGGTTAACTCTAATATAGTTTATAGAGGGCGCTGAAATAAAGAGTCAATATTTTCTTTTCACCAGTTTTAAGTAAGTTAACTATATTGTGCTTCCATCTGTTATTTAAAGTTAACACTAAATGCCTCTCAATTTTTTAAAAATTTGTACGCATATTATGTATCAAAAATATAATTCATTTATGTAACTTTCACTGAAGCTTATTCAGAAATAAGTTTAATAACTGTTAATTATTATTTACAGTAGTAAAAATAAAAAAGATTAATTTTTTCTATTCGTATTTGGTATATCATTTTTTTATATGTATACATATATATATATATTCGGGATTTTAGTATTTTAAGTTTAAAAAAGAATTTAAATTAATTTGCTTTGATGAAGTTCTTTTATTTAATTTATAAACATAAACTAAAAAATGCCAATGAAGATTTTTATCTCCAAATGTCGCCAAGGTAGTCGTCATAGTACGTAAGTACCTAGGTTTTTTTTTTTTTTTTAGATTTTTAGTTCTAATTTAATTTAAAATAGAATTTGCATTTTTTTAAAGAATTTTTTTATTGGAAACTTTACCACTGTTATGATCTTGTTATAAAGATATGTGCATCTAAAATAAGAATATGTGTTTTGAAATTAATTGCTGTAAAATATAATTAATATATGTAATTGAATTTTATATGTGATAAAATATTCACTTTTCCCCCGTAGTATAAGAAAAATATTATTACACAAAATCAGAGCAAGTTAAGAATTTCCAAAATGACAATTTTCAATTCTATAAAAGGAAAATGTGTATTGAATGAATATGCAGTTAGCCTAAGTCAATTAAAACAATATTGGTAACATTTGTCATAAAGTATATAAGGAGCTATTCTTGCCCATTTTCTCGTTGTTTTATAAGGTAATTCTCCCACCTCTTTCGCATGTCTTCATGGTGTAGTGGTCAGCATGTTCTATGTGTAACCGAGAGGTCTGTGGGTTGATTCCCGGTGAAGGCGTTGCTCATTTTTCACATCTCCTCCTTCAAAATAACCTAATGTCTGTACACTGGGGTCCGAACTAAAAAGGTGATGGATGATGATTCTCCACCACCGGGATTTGGTGATTGGGTCCCCCAAAACCCCAGTGGCCCTCTAAAATTGGGTGTATATAAGGTATTTCTCCCACCTACTTCGCATGCCTTCGTGGTGTAGTGGTCAGGACGCTCAACACATAACCGAAAGGTCTGTGCTTCGATTCCCGGCGAAGGCGTTGTCCATTTTTCATGTCTCCTGCTTCGAAATAACCTAATGTCTGTACAGTGTAAATGGTTAACATATTCAGCTAAGTGGAAGACCCATGATTCAAATCCTAGCTAGGGCATATTGAATTTTTCAGTACATATGTATTAACTCAACCACCTTGGTAGAAGTTGCCTGCCTAATTCTGGCAACCATGCTCATAACAATCCCTCAGTCAAAGAATGCCATCATTTTCTTTTCCTTTTTTGCTTTATTCAAAGTTCCAGCAGTTTTTATAAACAAAGTATGATATATTTTTGCCTTAGTTTTAAAATATGAGCTTGAATTTGCCAGCAATGGAAGAAACAATAGTACAATTTCTGCAGGAACACAGAATTCTGCTGAAAATTTTCTAAAGGGAACAATGAGGATATGCATTTTTACTTCCTTGTACGAAGAAAAAAGAAAGCAATATAACTGTGAAAAATTTTGGATATCTTATTTCAACAAAAATATCCATTTTGACTGCTATCGAATGCAATTTACCGATGTTTTTACGTGACATCTGTACTTAAGGACAGAATAAAGGACTCTTTCTTCCCCAAAAAATTATAAAACTGATTTAAAATGAATTCTAAAAAGAGTTTTTCGTGCCGTCTGTACGTACGTACGTACATATGTGTGTATGTAATTTGCATAACTCAAAAATGAGTAACCTCAGAATTTTTGTATATAGGACTGCTATAACATGTAGATGTGCACCTTGCATTTTGGTTTGCAATTGGGTGCACCAAAAGTACATAAATATATGTATATATATATTCACTATATTACTCGACTCAGTGAGCTCAGTTTCTTTATTCCTTTAAGTTGCTAAATTGTGCATTTTTTGCTTTAAAAATGATTGAATTGTGTTGTTCTTAATCTTTTGGTTAAGATTTTTATGCCTTTAATTAACCTGCATGCAATAATTGTGGGACTATCGACAATTTATAAAAGTTTTTTAAATGCAGCTAAGCCTAATTTTTTGTTATGATAGCGGACATATTTGTTTACATTTGAAACTTAGCAGAATAGTGGATTTGTTGCCAATTGAAGAAACTAAGCTTTGCAAAAACAAAGTAATGTCTTCTTGTATTATTGTGAATTAAATTATGCTCAATACATTCTGGAATTATCATGTAAGATATTAGCTTGTTTTTGCATACAAACTGTAATTTTAATTGTAAAAGCTTTTTTTTTTAATTGTATTAACTGTACTTGGTGTTTCATTTCTTTCTATATCTTTCAATTTTTAATGAAACTGTTTTGAATTTTTATGTATTTTTGCCTTACCGCGAAGTTAGAACTGAATTAATTTGTAGCGCATGCGCATTACATAAGCGGCGCTGAATCATCTGTGAAAAACTTTGTTTTTTATTTGTTTAATTTCTTTTATACATCGTTTTAGATTTATTTTAATATTTGAACAGAACTTGTAGTAATGTTTGCACACACTGAGTCATAAAATGAATGAGATGTAATGTTGCTAAGTGAAACTAGCGTCGAAGTGTGGCTATGGTAAATAAATATAGTGAACTTTAAAGAGTGCATTTATTCTATTGTGACTTATGCACTATCAGCAAAGTAGATTTAATTCAGAATAAGTTGACTGTTCATTTAATATGTTTAGATGAAATGCAGGAAAATTTCATATAATTTAATATTCCATACGAGGAAGTTGTGGTGTACAAATCAGATTTTTTAGATAGCCACCATGGCTGAAGTTTTGCACAGAGCCTACAGATCACTGGATACTTTAGAAAAAGAATAGTGTAAAAAAAAAATTACAGAAAGATTTGAAGAAGAATGTGTGTATTTTATATTTTAATGAATTTTATGTTGATAATATTTCCTGAATTAGGATAAACATCAATAATTTAGAAATCTTTCTAAAAAAAGGGGGGGGCATGTAAACTACCAACTTACATCCAGTTTGTAACTTCTGCATTTTCATGTGTGAAATATTTGCCATATTGTGCCAAGATGGTTGCATGAATACGTAAGTGCTGATTTTTTGCATTTCTCACTGTAATAAACATGAATATCTGTCTACATGCATGTTTTTGTCCAGAAGAATCAAGCCAAACTTTATTCACCTTCTTTCCCATTTAAGAAGAACACTCTTTGTAGTCTTCATATTGATGGCTTCCACTCCTATTGCATTAAAAGATGATCCCTGTTTTGCAAGTTCATCTGCCTTTTCATTACCTTCAGTTCTTTTGTGTCCTGGTACCCAGATTAGGATTACCTTATTTCTGGTTGCCAATTCTCTTAGAAGGTTTCTGCATTCTATCAATCTTTGATTTAATTTGAAATGAGTATAAAGCCTTTAGGGCTGCTTGACGTCACTAAAAATGAGAATCCACTAACCATGGAAGCCTTTTCTTATATTTATTTGTAGACACTAACAGCAAGAACCTCTGCCTAGAAAACAATGGCATACTGCCTTCAAGACATCTAAAGAGATTAATTCTGGATGATACATCATGCACTCCCAGTCCTGAGAGGTTGTCTGTCCTTGATCCATCTGCGAACCAGATTAAATCATTGGTATTTAAGTTGAACATGTTGTCATTCCATTCATCCTTAGTAGCAAAAACTACCTTAAGTAGCCTGTCAAACATGTATGTCATTTTCATGATGTCTAAATGCATCAGGAGAGTAGTATCTTGAATTTTAATAATGACCTTTAGCAGTAGACTTGTCATACCATTGACTTTGCAACATCATTTTGTATGCAGTCGTTCTAGTAACACTGCAAATGAGGATGTCCAAGGGAGTCAGATGTAATGTGATATCTAATGCTCTGGTAGATGCTGAGGGCATTGCACCTGTGATATACAGGCAGGCTAATCTTTGCAGACTTCCTAGCTTGTCTTTCACAGTTCTTTGCTCCACCTTGCACCACCAGATCACAGAGGTGTAAGTAATAATAGACACATTTGGCTGTAAACCCCAGTTTTTACCAAGCATACGTCTGCATCTCATGATGCATTTTTTTGCTTGATTAATTTATTATAATCTATATATTTATTCCAGGTGAGCTTTTGGTCAAGGTATAAGCTTAAATACTTCACCCCAGAGGTCATATTGATCTGGGCATCAAAGACTTTTGGAATAAGAAAACTATCCCATTATCTTTCACATGGCATTGGTTTTCTATGGACTCACCTTCAGATCCCTCTCTATGCACCATATAGTTACATAATTTAATGCATTTTGTATAAATTGACAAGTTATGTTAAAATCTTTACCAAGAAGGAGTATGACAATGTCATCTGCACAGCCAGCCTACGTCATTTAGGTGTTTGATGAGGCTGTTTGCTACTAGGTTCTAAAGTAATGGTGATAGAAAACCTCCTTGTGAACAGCCTCTGGTAGTCCTTTTTTTTTTTCAAGTTACTGATCAAAGACGTTCATTTGCATAAATCTATCCGAAAGCAGGGTCTCAATCTATGTGCATAAAATATGGTTAATCCCTCATTCCCTTTAGGCATTAAGGATGGATAGGTGTGAAGTATTATCAGAGCACTCTGTATGTCAAGAAAAGGTAGCCAAGGAAAATTTCCTTTCCATCCAGAATGTCTTCATTCTTAGAATCAAGTTGATGTAATGCTATTTCTGCAGATTTACCAGGTTGATAGGCAAATTGTAGGTTATACAAGGGATTGTAATTACCCAGGTATTCTCTAGTATGTCTATCAATAATTTTCTCCGTAATTTTAAGAAAGAATGAAGAAAGTTGGTAGATGTGAAGGGCTTAGTTATTTTTGCCAGGTTAATAATGAAAATTTTTCTAGTCTTTTGCCATATCTTCAGAATGTATCCCAGTACCAGGCTAGCTATATAAATTCTAGTCAGTACTGCGATAATGATTTCCTCTGCCTTTTGAATCATGATAGGCATAATTCCATCAGGTCCAGGACTTTTGAGCAGTTTGAAGTTAGATATAGCCCACATTATGATTAGCATAGGTCCATTGACTTCTAGTAACTCTTTTTACAGACCCAATGAAGTGCTGACCTTCATTGCTGTGCACATCCCTAGCTGCCTAGGAAAGTGGGTTTTGGCCTTAATTTCCATAACTTCTTTACCAGTATATAATTTCCATACCTTTACCGTCTTCATCTGTTAGGGGACCAACTAAATTGGTTCATCCTTTCTAAGGAATCTTTGGAGTATAGCTCCTTCAGAGATAGAATCTGTCTCTTTGCAGAACTTCCTCCAGGAGTCATGTTTACTTTTTCTGACATGTTTATTATAGTTGGTTAGGGCTTTTTTATAATTATCCCATTCACCATATTTCTTTGTTTTATTAAAAAGTTTTCTGACTATTCTCTTTCAGTTGCTAGAGAGTCATTCCACCAAGGACATTGGGAATTTGCTCTCTTAGTATGAATTGGGCAGTTGTTATTGTATGAATCTAGAATATTGTTATGCAGGCATACTGCTGTAACTTTTAGATCATAAATGTCCCGAATAGATCCACCTTCCCCCAGTTCAGTCAGCCCCACAAGTTCCTGATGGAATGCTTTCCAGTGTGTTCTCATAGGGTCTTTGAACCTTCTATCAAGAATTAAATTAGACTTAATTTCAAAGTAGATATTTTGATGGTCTGAGCCTGATGGTCTACCATCAACTTTCAATTTTTTGATATTTTTACTAATTAGCATTGTTGCAATAGTAATATCAATTACTTCAGATCTACTAGAAGTAATAAAAGTAGGATCATTGCCCACATTTAGAATATAAAAATTGTAATTAAGAATCAATTCTAAAAGGCACTCGTATCTTTCTTTTGTGTCGGTGCTACCCCAGACCAGATAGTGAACATTGCAGTCTAGCCTTAGGACTGCCTGCATGTTATTTTGTGCATAAAGTTCCATAAGTTTGTTAAGATATTGATCAGGTGGAGCCTTCTATTCATAGGGCAAGTAGACATATCCAAAAACGATTTCTTTATCACATCCTCCCCCCATGTTGAGTCTGACTTTCTGCCATTAGGTCCCTATGAATAAATTCAGTAGAAGGAAACACTTCAATATCCTTTTCTGAAAGAATACAGGTTCTAGCACCACTATTAAAATCATAGATTATGAAGTATTTCTCCTGCCTTCTTAGCGTGGCTATGTCAGCACACTCGGTGTGTATTCAAGAGGTCCGTGATTCGAGTCTTGGCAAGGGCAGTGCTCATTTTTCATCTCTCCTGCTTTGAAATAACCCAATGTTTGCACAGTGGTGCCCCCCCCCCCGAAAAAAAGGTGGAGGATAAGGATTCTCCACCACCAGAATGTGGCGATTGGGTCCCCTAATTCCCAGTTGTCCATCAAAAGGAGAGTATATAAGGTATTTCTCCCATCTTCTTCTTAGCATGCCTTCGTGGGGTAGCGGTCAGCACACTCGGTATGTATTTGAGAGGTCCATGGTTCGAGTCCCGACGAGGGTATTGCTCATTTTTCATGTCTGCTGCTTCGAAATAACTTAATGTCTCTATGTGATTAGCTTGTCCTTTGTTCTTTTATGGCTGCTGATTCTACCCCTGACAAGCCAGGGTCCTTGTTTCAAGGCCAGGTGTTTTTGAACCTTCACTCCCATCAGTCTTGGTGAAATTTTTGAGAACTTTAGCTTCTGCTTGGTGAAGTCTGATAAAAATTGATATTGTCTTCTACCAAGAACAGCTGCATCTATTTCAGTCCCACAAAAGATGGTGGTCTGCCCCGATGGGTCATTCTTATTATGAAGAATATTCCACTTAGTTGGGGGGAGCCCACTGTTCTGTGCCTTTTTTATGACCTCTTTGTGGTCCAGTTTGCTGACAACTTTTGGCAGTTTATCGATGATTTTTGTGGTTTTGATAAAATTCCTTTCATCGCCCACCAGAAGTTTTTGCTCTTGCCAGATGTTTATTTCACCAACAGTCTGTTCTAGCCATTTAAAGCTACCCAGATCTGCATAGTTCAGTTGATAATACATGCCCCATTCTCAAGTCTGCAGAATAGGAAGATAGGGATGCCCATATTATTTTTTCTTGTTTTATTTGTTATCAGAATTTCAAGGTCAGTAGCCTATTCCTCTGACAAACGTTTTTCAGCATGTCCCTCAATCAGTACAGCCATCTTGACCACCGTAAGTCTATCTCTTTTGTTAGTCTTCGAAGCTGTATTATATTCCATCCTGTCAGATTGCTTCTTTCCCCATGGGTTTTTCAACCCAAGTACTTTTGGCAATTTTCAATTCTCAGGTACTTTTTATTGGCACTGGACATTTCCTTTTTGCTTTTATCTAGAGGGGCTGTCGTGCTTTTAATAGCTTTTTGCCCTTCTACAGATGTTGATTGAGTAACTTGACTAGAGGTCATTTCTACCTCATTTGATGAAGGCTTCATTTCTGCTCCTTCGCTTGATTTTCTTTGGGTTGCCTTGTTTTCAGAAGAAAGATCTACTTCAGGGGTTTTTTCCCCCCAAAATCAGAATTTTTAGTTATGCAGTCATTTTCAGCTACATATAAACTAGAAAAGAAAGTACAGGATAAAAAAGCTGCACCTAGTATTGCCTGTTGCTGGGTAAGGCAAAATACTCAAAAAGTTGCCAGGCATTCTAGAGGCTTCATTAAGATACTACTACATCTGCATGTCATTCACCCTAGGCATGAGTTGCATAATACTAGGGTTATGGGAGGGGTTTGCAGCTTCTTATTTATTATTTTCTGTCCTGTCAGATAATACAGGACATCCAGCTATCCACTACTTGCCGATGCGCCTGGTAGGCATTCAAGCCCCAGGGAGGATGAATGTTTACAGAAATTTTTATCTACTACTGTACACCTGCATTAAAATAAATATTTATTATTTTGCAATTTTAATTACAGGAATTAAATCTATGGTTTGCAATGAATATTATTCTGTGTAATATTTTGCTGTGAAAATTATTTCTGTAATAAATATGTATATGTAAGAAGTTTGGATGTTATTTGGCTTTTACCATATTTATTTCCATATTTCTTCTATATTTTGCACTAGTTTTCCTTCTTGAAAATCGAGGGAAAATTGCATGATATATAATACTAAAAGGAACAGTTTAATCTAATCTAATCTATAAGTTGAGCTCCTGTCCTGTTCAGTGAAAAACACTGTGAGAAGACAATTTTAAATCCTGTGCTGAAATTCCTGAGCCATAAGATTGAGAGCATAACTAATGATTAACCATGCTCGACTGGAAATTTGACTACCTATGTCAACAAGACCCACTGGTCCTTGTTAAACATAAGTAATAAAATAATATAGTGCATAAGTAATAAAGAAAAAGTAAGGAAGAAAAACCATATGCAGCATATACCAGATGGACTTGATATAATTTTCTCTTGTTCTCTTGCTCATTACAAATGTAGACAGGACATGCTATAATCTTTACTTGCTCTTAAATACTTGCTAATTCACTGATGTAGTATGATTAACTATTTATGATCACAGTGGTTTCATTTTCAGTAATATATTTCATTATTTGTTGAAGTGCAGACGTACACTTTATTGTAGAATAAATCTGTCACTGGAATTTTTGTTGCAAATTCTGGTATATGAAGGGGAAAATTAAAGGAAGACCTCAGTAGAATAAAAACACATGTATGAATAATATATTATAATATTGCTATTACATTTCAGAGAGATCAGTTACATTTATCATTTTCAGTCCTAATCATTTTGTTTAAACATTATACGTTTTATATATCTCCACATTGTATATTGTAACCATAAATGAAAAATTTGTAAATCATATACTGAAAACGTTAATAAACTGGAGAAAAGAAAAGAAACTGCAGAGGGTGGATATTGGAGTGAATACGACAGTTAGGAACTGAAATAAATATATTTATACACTAGTTATAGCAAATCTATTAATTTATTATTCTTTTCACTGTGAATCTGTTCATTTATTTGTTTTGGTGCATATAATAGTATATATAAATTGAAAAATTAATCATTGATACATGAATGCTTTGAACGCTTTTTTATATCACTCATGCTTGAAAAGCATTAGTATCAGGGATATTCTTTTAATTATCTTGGTAGCAGAGCTTTTAGGATATGCTCATGAAGAGCTGAGCTGAAATCATTTATTTACTAGATTTCTGTAATTACTTATTTTATACTTTGTTGTCATAGCTTTGTATTTATTAGAATTAAAGTCAGATTGTGGAAGGTGATAAGAAAACAAAGTATTTTAAATAACAAGGTAATGAATACCAAGGGACAAGTGATTGCACGACTGAACAAAAGCAGCCAAGCTGCTCAAAGAGTTCAGTACTGGATTTTTAAAACAGAAAAAATAAAAATTAGTGTCTTTGTTTTCTTCAATAACTAAAAAAAAGATAGTATTATAAACTTTACTCATATATGTGGTTATAATAAAATGTTTAAACTATTCTATTTTTGTCATAAAGAATTTAATTTTCAAGAATAATTCTAAAATATTTTAATTTTTAATTAAATTTCAAATACTTATTTGGTAATAATTAATGTGGAAAAAATGAATCTTCATTTTTTTATATTACTTCAAAATTGTATTTTTTCTGTAGTATGTAAAATATTCTTGGAGTGTCCAATTTGAGTTTTAGGACTGTTATTTATTATTATTTTACTGACTTTTTTGTTAAGCATTTCAAATGTCCTCAAAGTCAAATTCTGAAAAACATTTCTTTTGCATTCTGCATCATGCCAACTTGAAAATTAAGCAATGAAAAACTCAAGTAGTAATTAAAGCTGAGTGCATATTAGAATCGTGAGAAACATTTGATTTCAACATGAAAATGCATCATTTTGAGTTCATTTCTTTAGAAACATTTAAAATGCTTTAAAAAACATTTGTATTTCAGTTTGATAATGAGTAGAATAATCAGTATAAAGAAAGCTCTGAAAGTAAAATAAAAATGTCCACTATAGGATCACGACTGATCATCTATGTTTGTATTTTGTTTGCTCTAAATGGTTTAAAAAGTACTTTCATTCAGTAACCAGATGGTCTGTTATTCTTTTATTTAATTTATTTTCTATCATTAATGTATTTTTTAATTTTTAATGCAGTATGTATTCTGAATGGATATCAGTTCCAGCAACTAGGAATGCAGAAGATAAAAGATGGAGTGTTCTGCATACTCTACCAGGAACTGCTGGCCGAGATGTTGTCATTGCTGTTATTAAACCGCTGGCTAGTAATCTAGGTATTAGTACACCATCATGTGATCCTAGTATACTAGTTTCAGATAAAGAAGTACACTGGTGTATGGAGGTAATTTTTTTTCTATGTTATCATTCCTTACAGAAAGTTGCCTCAGGTTTCTAGTACACAATCAAAGATGTTGAAATGTTATGTGGTGTAGTAAAACCGAAAATTATTTTAAAGCATAAAAAGTAGTTTTAGTTCAAAATATCAGCTTTATTGAAAATAATGCAGAGCTGAGATAAGCAATTTCAAATGGGGGGAAAATATTATTATGTAAATTTAATTATTAATAATATCCATAATTTTTTATGTCTTTTTCTTATCTTTCAGATAATTTTTCAATTTTTTTAATCCCCCCCCCCCTTTTTTTTTTTTTTTTTGAAGAATTCTTTCTATATTGCAGTAGAGTATTCATTGATTTACCTTCATTTATTACCTTTTCATCTTCCTGTTTACTATCAAAATCCTTTCTGACAAGAAATGCTGCAATGATTTAAACCTATAAAAACTAGGAGAAGCAATAACTGAACTAATAGGCAAACGAGTAAAAATTTCATATATCAAGTCTCTTTTGAGTCATTCTTACAGTATCTTAACCTGTTGATGAATCATATCCAGTCTATTAATTAATGCAAGTCCCTTGATCGGTAAAGATAATTTAAAACTATCTAAGATGGCAGTAGACAGGTATATTAAGGTTTGGTTATTTTCTAACAGTTCAGTAGCAAAACCTGCCTTAGATGCAGTTATGGTTTTCCCGTGAAGCCTGGTTTCTCGTTTCTGCTCATCTGCTGTCTTTCTTCAAGAAGTTCTCTTTTTTTTTAAATCAAGTAGGATTAAAGAATCTTTTTTTTTCAGCTCCAATCTCAAACACTTTAAAGGCTAAAAATTATGTTTTATAAACAGAGAAATGCAAATCAATACTTCTTGCTAATGATTTTTAGGCAGAAGTTCATGAAAAGCATGATTTTGTCTCATTATCTGCCCAACCTTCCTCAAAGTCACTAAGTGTTGGTGACAAGTTTTTGTTAATCTCAGATATGAAAAACATGAAAATTACATAAAAAACAGCAAATTAGTAAAATTAAAAATGCAAGAAACATCCATAATGACACACTGAAAATTACATAAGAGAAGTATTCATAATAAGACACTGAAAATTACATAAAACAGCAACATATTAACTAAATAAAAATGCAAGAAGCGTCTATAATAAAAAGTTTACTTTTTTTTCCCAATTTTTCTTCTTTGTATGCATCAATCCATTTTAACTTTTAAAAAATAGTTCACAGAATTCCAAAAATTTAGAAAATGCTGTTATCACAATCACCTGAGAGAAATTCAATTGATAAACTACTTTCCTGTTCTCTTCCTATGTACACATTGATTTGTTTTACTTAAACATAAGAGAATTTCACAAATTCAGAAAAAGCTGTTATTACAATTATTTGAGAACAGTTGATAAGCAGCAGATATCTAAGAACAGTTGACTGATGATTGATGATGAAAGATTATTGTCAAATTTCAAAAGCCGAATTGTGTGCTGGCTTGTAGGTTGCCAGATGAGCCTTTTTGTAAAATTCTGGGTTGCTTATTTTGGCGACATAGAATATTGTCTGGTGATTCTTCTGAAGATTACCAAAAACACAAACACCAGCATGAAAAAAAAACTTTCTTGTTCATTTCATATGTAGTCCACAGTGAACAATTTAAAGATTGTCTCAAGATATAAATTATTCTGAAACACATGTGCTAAGTAATTAATAATTTTAACTGGAAATTTTATTTAAGTATTATCATACTGATAATAATCATATCCAACTGTATGGTATCCTCCTGAAAATTAATTTATGCATGTGTAGAGTTTAAGAAATCCAACCCCAATATTATATTCGCCTGTAAGTTTTTTAACATGAGAATAAAGTTTCTACTGCTCATTTTTAACTTGTACATTAAAAATCATTCTTCCTGTGCATTCAAAATGTTCTACCTCTGCTATTACTAACTTAGTTCCCACCAAATCAGATAGTCTATATTTTCTAAAATTTTTCTTAAAAATTTTTTTCTGCCAAAAAAGCTACTTTGTATTATGTCCAGTAAAGCATCTAAAGAAATGACATTTAAAGCAATTTGAATAGCTGGGAGTGACCAGCTTTTTAATTAGTACTGTATTATTTGGATGTAAGATGCTTTTCCTTTCATCTGGGGAGGAGATTGACTTCTCTTACCCCACAGTATTTCTATCTAATTTAAAGGCTTCTGTTTATTATGCCCCACTTTCCTTTGTTGAGATTTATGATGTCTCCTGTCATTTACCTCTTCTTTTGGCTATAGACTTCAGAAAATTTTTATTAACTC
>KK120066.1:119818-155969 GCA_000611955.2 Stegodyphus mimosarum | reverse complement strand
GTATTTCCACCTATGCTTATTTACTGTAACACACCAAATCACCCAAAATACTTACTGCTAACTTGAAAAGCTATTCTAGCATACCAGGTCCTCTTAGTACCAGGAAATCTTGGATATGCAGCAAGAACCTGGATTAACAAGATTTATTAACTCAATAAATTCTGTGTTGGTTTTTTTCCCATATAACTGCATCACCACTGTATTTTTCTTAGAATAAAATCCATTAACTCATCTGTCTTAGTCTGGTATTTACCACAAAGTTCAGATTCTAATGTAATCATATCTTTAGCCACAGGGAATGCTTCCAAAAGTGTGGTTTTAAATATAAAAAATTTACTCCATGGTTTACCTAGTAAATATTTTCCAGTACCTTTGTACCAGTATAAGGCTTGACCTTACAGCACAGTGTAGTTCTCTTAATAGAGTATAGTTAAAATGAATTTCTAAACTTTCTAGAGTCAGGACTGAACTTTTACTGTCAAAACTATTAGATGGTTTCATTGTTACCCACATAATAAAGCCAAATCCTTCCACTGGACTTGCGGATGCTGGAGTTCTGAAGTTAGCAGGCTAAAAGTGGTTTTGTCTTGCAACAAGGTTTGTGATTTAATTGGGCCCCAAATGTAGAATTCTACTGTAGACAGAAGCTCGTATCAAAGTCTTGCAGACCTTGTATAGTCTGAGACAAATGATAAAGTTGTAAGGAGGCTAAAACAACCTTTTGTATTTAACTCTTAAATGGAAAGAAAGGCACTACTTGTGTGACAGATGAATGTCTGTAACTGGTAGCTATTTAAATTGACATAATTGAAAGTTAATTTTAAAATGTAGATAAAGTTGTCTGAGGTTACGCATAGAATTGACTACTTAAGCTTGCTCATATAGTTAAATGGCATATATTTTGAAATGTCAGCCAACAAGATACTAAAGCTGGAATACAACTTAGAGAGAACTGGTTATAGTAAGTAACAGCAAGATCTGTGGCTGTCTGAGACAAGTTTATTCATCATGTAAAATTCTTATGTGATTGACTGGTAACAGTTGTCTTGATTCTTGATAGCATTTGACTGACATTAACTCTTTGCAGTAAAAATGAATAAATTGTACAGGTTCTTGTTTATGGCATCAGTTTTCATCAAATATATTTTTTAGTCCTTATAATTGTGTATGTGCACTTTTCAGTGTTTTGCTTCCGCAAGTTTTCTGTGGTGATGTATGATTTCATTGCATATAACATTTTTGTGGTGAAGTATGATTTCATTGCATTCACAGAGGAAATGGGGCATTTTTGACATTTCAGCTGTAATGTTCCATTATTCTGTATTAGCTTCCATTTTATTATTTGACAAATCTCAAAGGCCTATGAAGAAAGTGAAAAGGATGAAACAGGTCAAAACTAATGGAACTTTATGAAGCATAATGTTAAGATAACATTTGAAGGTGTGAATGTAGCAGAGAAACAAATACTTGATCAGTAAGTTATTGTCATTTGTTACCAGCTATACACACTAAAATTTCTGGGTATCATTTAATGGTTAAATACTAAAACAGTTTTTATTGCATACTTTCTTTACTTGTACAAAATTAATTAAAATGAGACACTTTGAAAATATTCTCTTATAAAAGCATTTTTTCTTCCTTGAATGTATTATAGGTTATCTGTTTTGGACTTGGCTTGCCATTATCGGAACATGAAGCTATTCGAGATTGTGTAAATGTGTATTGTGAATGGATGTTAGCTTTGACAAAACCCAAGATATGTGTACCTAAATGTATAACTGATGATCCCAATATGTACACCAGGAAAATGTTACATCATCTGTACAATCTATTCCTTCCAAGAAATGACAATAGTAAGATCTTTAAACTTTTGTTTTTATCATATTTGATTTTGGAAATGGTGCTGCATTATAATAATGTTGAACTTGTAGAACACTCGAGCATTCTCTTCACTTTCCGTCTGTTTTGCTCAGAAGCTTATATTTGCTTGAGATGTAATCAAGCTTAATTATAATATTTTTCAAGAAATTAAACAAAAAGTGAGATGGCATGTCTTTAGCAAAACTTTTGTAATTTATATGAGTACAGTTTGATGGATGTGAGAAGTATACATACCAGTTGATTTTTTTTAAAATTTGAAATAAACGAGGTTGGTGCATTTCAAAAGAAAAGCAATATGATTTTTATTCTTCAGAAGTACGTTATTTTTGCCAAGTTAGCAGAATCATGTTTTCTTGAAGAAGGAGACATGTTACTAATCTCTCGATGTGAACTAAGCTATTTCATTTGAAATTAACCTGCAACAAAAGTCAAAATTTAGAAATTATTTAGAGTGTTTTTAACAGCTTATCAGTGAGGCTGCATATTTAAGTATCATAAATGTGTCATTTCTGTAAATGAAAATTTATTGAAATGATTACAATAATTTAGTGGGATTAACTTATTATTTAATGTATGCTCTTTTAAAATGTATAATGACAGAAAACATAATTTTGGCAGTGATGTTATCAGGAAATTACTATCTGTAGCTGGGTAACATTATCATTTACTATTTACAAAAGTTAATATTGTAAAAATAAAATTGTCTACTGATTTAAATTTTTATTCGAGTGAAAAGTCTATGAGATTTCCTGTATACTGATCTCTGAAACTGTTATTTTAGGATGGCTGATGAAACTATTACTGGCTATTTTTAAAGAGAGGTTTCAAACAGTCTTAGAGTTTTGTAAACCCAGAACAATGTAATTTTTAATACAAGTTTTGTCATTAGAGATACAAATTCTGTCTTTGAATAAGGAGATAATTTAAATAACACCAATATGCACTTTCTATGATTAACTGAAAATAAAAGTTGGAAAGAAGTTGTGAATTCACAGATAGCTATATTCAATCTTTTATCATACATGGTTAAGATAAGGTAATTGATAGAAGCTGGTTGGGTGCTTATGAACTCAGGTTCAAATCCCAGATCAGGCATGTAATTTTGAGACTTAAATATCTGATATCATGCTTTCAATCAAAGTTAATATAGAGCTAAATACTTCAAGCTGCTCAATCTTTGAAATCTGTTAGTTCAGAATAATAGTGAAGTAATGTTTGTAAACTTGAATGTATATTTTTAGATGGTTGTTATGGATCTTAAGAACACGTGTTTTTAAATGAACAGAAGTTTGGCATTTTCAGTTACAAAGCATGCATTCTGTCTTCCTATTATTGCAAATGTGCTTTGTTTTCGTCACTTACTAAGTATACTATTGTCAAAAAATATGCTGCAGTTTTTTGATGTCATTCTGAAGTAATGTTATTTTGATTTTAAAATTAAGCTACATCTATCCAAATCACTTCTAAGATTGACAGGAAGAAATATGTTAGAAACAAAATATGCAAGTAAATTATTTCCAAGAGTGATGTACTGGGTCATCTGGAAAGTTCTGCAGTTTTTGATGATAAACAGAAATGAAGTGCTTTATTTTGTTATATGACTTTTTGCCATCTCTCCCACAGCTGGAAGATTCCTTTTTACTTCCTTATTAAGTATTGCAATCGAAAAATTCTGGGTATCATATTTCAACGAAAATATTTATTTTGACAGCTATTGAATGCAATTTAATGATTTTTTACTTGACATCTGTACATAAGGGCATAATAAAGGACTCTTTTTCCTCAAACGAATAATAAAACTGATTTAAAATGGATTCAGAATAGATTTTTTTTTTGTGGCATCTGTACGTACATATGTAGCTTGCATAATTCAAAAATATGTAGCCTCAGAATTTTGTATATAGGACTGCTATAATATGTAGTTGTGTACCTCTCTTTTTGGTTGCAATCCGCCACATCAAAAGTATATAAATATATATATACCACTATGTTACTTAGCTCCATGAGTTAAGCTTTTTTTTTTATTCTTATATGTTTGTAAATTTTGCATTTTTTGCTTTAAAAAGGATTGATTATGTTGTTCTTATCTTCTGATTAAGGTTTTTATGTCTTTAGTTAATCTGCATGCAATAGATCTAGAATTATCAACAATTTAAAAGTTGTTTAAGTGTGACTAAACTTAATTTTTGTTTACCATAGCAGCCACATTTATTTACATTTGAAACTTAGCAGAATACTGAATAAAGTTAGTTTCTGCACCTTCATTTTTTTTTGTCAAGTGGGTCCAAAATTAAACTTTCATTTTTGTGCACAAAAAAATCTGCCTTGTTGCCTGTTGGCCGAATTGCTTGTTTTTGCTTAGAAACTTGTAATTTTTAATTGTAAAATTTTTAAAGTTGTTTTAACTATATTTAGTGTTTTATTTTTCTTCTATTTTTAAAAATTTTTAATGAAAATATTTTGAGATTTTATGTATTTTTGCCTTGTCGCAAACTGAGAACAGAATTAACTGAATGAGAAATATATCTCTAATGAAATTCGAGAAAATAAGTGTTTTATATTAGGAGCAAATGTTGTTGCCAGTCTGTCTTGGACAGAGAAGAATGTTTATGAGTGCCACATGCACATTAGGTTTAGCGGCACTGAATCATCTGTGAGAAACTTCCTTTTTTATTTGTTTACTTTCTTTCATACATCTTTTTAGATTTATTATAGTATTTGAATATAGAACATGTGGCAGCAGTTAGATAATTCTTCAAATGATAATATTTTTGTGCATTATGAGTTATAAAATGAATGAGATGTAACTCTGTTAAGTGAACCTATTGCCAGAGTGTCGCTATGGTAAATAAATATAGTGAATTTTAAAGAGTGCATTTATTCTATTGTGGTTTATGTGGTATTGATGAAGTAGATTTAATTCAACCGAGTAAGTTTAAAGAAATGCAGGAAAATGTGTATAATTTAATATTTCGTACAAGGAAGTCTACACATCAGATTTTATAAAAAAGCCATTAGGTCTATTCTTAAAGGAGTTACTGAAATGCTATTTGATAGTCTGCAAAGAAATGAATTCATGTCCATTCAAAGAATTTAAGTGACCTGAAGAGATGAACAATTTCTAATGAATATAAGACAAAAGCAGCCATGCTCAAAAAGTCTTTATCTGATATTAATTGATATGTAAGCCAAGCATTGTCTTAATGAATCATGGCAAAAAATATACACACCTTGATGATTAGTTGATTTGGGGCACTTAGCTTTGATTTCTGCTTTTAAAACTACTATTTATGATACCCATACATCATAGCAGTTCACATAAACATTCTTCTTCAAATGATCATGTGCTCTTACGTTTTGGAATATTTAGTCTGCCTGATAGCTTCTGAACTGTATAATATGGGTTTTTGGCAGTGGCTTTCTTTTTTTTTTTGGCAGTGGCCTTCCTTACTTTGTGTACAGGGGATGATCATCCAGAGTATGCATCATCTTCGAGGCTAAAATTTCAGTGCTTAAATTCTCAAACCACCTTCCAACCATGTGATCAAAAATAGCACTTTGTCCAAACTATAGTGCAAAATTTATGAGCACTCTAACAAGTATTTTTTCCTTTTTGAAAATAAATGTGCATAATGGGATGAAAATGAACTTTTGGGTTTTCCATTCTTAGCTGAAAAGCTGTTCTGAAACAAAAATTATGCTGTAACACATGATAGAATTATGTAACTCTTGAACAAAAGACAATATTTACACATATGCTTCGATCAAGATTGTTCCTTATAATCAGTAACAAAATAAGTAGGAGAAAATGTGTTTGAGTTTAAAAAACTGCAGGATTTATGAATAATTTAATGTGCTATTAAAGATTTATTGTTGTGGCTTTATTTTACTTCAGATATCACCTTTTCCTTTTTAGTAGTTGGGTGCTCTACATTTTTTTAAAAATATTTTTGAAAGACTTCCGTACAGCTTTTACAGTTAGATCAAATAATGAATTCCTAAATTTGAAATAATTTCTTATTTTATGGTCCTAAAAAATAACAGTTTTTGATTTCAACCATTATTTATGTTACATTTATTTGTCATGTATGTGAATACTGTCTTGTCGTGTATGTGAATATTTGTAGATATTACTTCAGCAAATATCTTCATAATTTAATAAAACTAAATGATGTATAGCAGAGGAATTATATTTTTTCAGGATTTATGAATGTTCTGTTGATGACATTACCTTGCGGGGGGGGGGGAGGCTTTTTTGATGGCATTAAACTTTGTTTATAAAATTCTCTTTGACCAGTATATCCAAATATTATTTTTACACACTTTTGTTAATATTATCTCTATTATTTACAAAATACTGATGAATAGTTATTTTAATTATTATAAAATAAATTAAAGCCATTTTTGTTACTTTCTGTCATCTTTCTTATATTTTTAGACTTTAGAGCTGCCATTTGTCACTTTTAATTGTAAGTACTACTTTGTAACATCTAGTATTCTTGGCTAGCATACACTGCTCCTAGACCAACTTAAAAGTCTGTTAGCAACTTATCATTAAGACTAGAAGATGAATACAACAGGGGAATGGTGTAAAAGACCCTTTTATTGAACTCAGTTATATACAGATGGCACTGCCTTTGTGCTTACAAATCCACCATCATAAAAATAAAACTAAAGATAATGGTAAACTAAATTTAAAGATAAGCTAGTAGTTCAAGACTACATAAATTAATTTAACTCAGCAGGTTGACTCAGAAACCTACACCTGCATGATATTAAACTTCAGCAGCAAAAATGAGATTCAGAATTGAGACAGCTGGTAGAAACAACAATTTGCACTCTCAATAGCAAAACAGCCTGTGGCTAACCTTTTCACTACTTTAGTATTGAGTTTAGTACTGAGTTTAAATATGCTCATTCACCCTAACTCAGCACTTCTCAACATTTTGACTAATGCATACCATCTAAACATAATTTGAAGAACTTTAGTACCATCACTACATTTTACAATGATTATTTTTCAATTTCTCAAAGAAAATATTAAATATATATATATATATTGGCAAATATATATATATATATATATATATTGGCAAATATATATATATATTGGCATTTGCACAATGTATTGGCTATATGTATTAAATTGCACACATAAAAATATTAAATTAAAAATTGATTACCATTTTAATTACCAAAATTTAAGTTATAATACTTTAATTCTAAAATTTAGTGGGAAATTTGGTCCTGTTTAAGAGAATTCAATTTCTTTCTTGTTTCTTGGTCTTATTTTTACTTAGCTTTAACTGTAAATTAGGATCCACTTTTAATTTTGTTTTGTATTTAATTTTCAAACATAACATGGAAGAACATCCTTTTTCACACAAATAGGTTGTGCAAAAAGGCAATAAAAATTTAATAGCTGTATTTGAGTGTATAATTTTTTTTTCTTTTTTTAAAAAGCCAAAAGTTAACAAGTGTGTCACTTTTTAAATCTTCAATTACAGTTCGATCAAAGGAAATTTTTATCAATTGTTCTTTTTCTTCAAGAGATAAAATTTCAGGTGCATTTGAACAAAATGTATTTCTAATCCAATTTTCCTTTTCATAATTGTCTGGAAAATGCATTTTGAAATTATTTATCAATGAAAAACAATGATTTTTAATGTTGGATACTCATTCTTCTTTAATTTTCAAATGATTTTTGGTTAGAAAACCTTCTTTCTAAAAAACATAAAATGTCATCATCCAATTCTTTGAATATTAGCTTAAGTTTTTTTATTTATTTTTTATTTTTTTATAATTGCATTTATTTTCTCTCTAATGGTAAACAAATTAACACTTTGTTCTTATAATCCTAAATTTAAATAATTTTACTCTATGAAAATATCAGCTGAATATTCTAAATGCACTAACCATAATTCACTAAATAAACATTTTTGTAATTCAAATCTTGAATCGCACAGGAAAATTTGAATTTCTGATCAAAGTTCAAAAAGACAATTTAAAACTTTGCCTCTTGATAACCACCTTACTTCGGAATGTAACAAAAGCATTTCACTGCCTATCTTTTGGCATAAAATTGTAAATATTCTTGAATTTAAAGCTTGGCTTTTAAAATAAAATTAACAATTTTCACAGGTTGATTCAAAACAATTTTCAGGCTTTTGGGGATTGTTTTGGCTACTAAAGCTTCAATGGAGCAGGGAATAAATTTAGTTTCAGGTGCAACTTTCTTTATTTAAGAAATAACATCGGCATATTTTCGTATGAAAGGCCGAGCTCCATCAGTGTATATGGCAATACACTTATTCCAAGGAATATCATTCTCAGATATAAAATTGTCAATTACTTTGAAAATTTCATTTGCAATTACTCTACGATGAAGAGATTCACAAAATAAATGCTCTTTGGCAATTCGTTTATTTTCTTGGAAACATATACAACTAATAATTGAACAAAGTTCGTTGTATGAATACTTTCATCCAATTGCAATCCAAAAGACATTATGTGCTTTATTTTTTTAATAACTGTCTCTTTTAAGGAATTTTCCATTTTATGAAATCATCAACTTACTGTATCATTTGATAATGGAATATTATAAAGCTCATTAGTCTCACTTTTTCATTGAATAATGTTAAAACGATATCTTTAGCTGCTGGTAGTATAAGATTTCTCCAATAGTCTGCCCAGTCTTGGCAGTTCTTAGGCTTACTATGTAGCCAGCTTTCAAAGCATTTTCACTTGAAGTAACAAAACATTTCATTACTTGTTTACTATTTTTGAACTCCGATAATTTCTTTTAAAAATATTCTTCAGATTTATCTTTTAAATTGGAATGCTTAGTTCAAAATGCCTTTTAAGAAATGAGGATTTCATACTTTGATTGGATGATAGTTCACCACAAACAACACATTGAGGTTGAGGGTTCATTTCATTTCCATTCCAAATGATAAATAGCTTTCATTATATTTTATAGAAACATTTTTTTTCTGTTCTTTTCAACATTCTTAGTGCTAGTAGATTGTCCAGGATCCATCACTTGCGAATCATCACTTTTACACTCAGTCTTAGCCATTTTTCCATTTAGAAAATCTAGGTTTATTTTATTATTTTTTGAAAAATATTTAAATCCACAACATATTACGAGTTCTTCAAAAACAAATGATGATATTCTCAAATCACATAGAAAAGTAAGGAATGCAAAGCAACAAGAAAACAAAATACCTGCTGTTAGAGGCAGCAAATCGACTTGAAAAAATTTTAATTGAATGAGCTTGGAAATGGGGATACATAAAGTGTAGACATGCTAATAAACTGATCAACTTCTAAAAAAGTTAATTAGATATTATTATCTTTTTATATGAACTTATTTTTATTTCATTTAAATACAATATCCATTTCTATCACTTCTTTTTAAAACATCGTTTATGATAAAATTTTGTTATGTGTATGGCAAAAAGGATATTTGTGAAAATAAACACAGATTATTTTTCTAAAGTCTGTGAGCAGCTATTGAACAGAGCTCAGACCGTATAAATTTATGAGTATTAGAGAAAAGACTTGTTGGGATATTTAATTTTTGAATTTAATAGTTAAAATGCTTTGTTTCTTTGCGTACCAGCTGTTTTTCTCTTGCGTAGCACCGGTTGAGAATCGCTGCCCTAACTCATTGGAAACAGAAACAAGAAATGACAGAAGAGGCTAACAAATTAAAATAACTATTAGTAAAAATAATATAAACCTCACAATTTATAATATAAAAATAAGGGATTTACAACAGTTAATTTAGTTATCACCTTAGGTGTATAGTTTTGTCCTTTATGTTATAAATTAATCTATTTTATTATCTTTAGGTGCTGATATTATCAATAGGCAAGCTGTACTTTGCCATAGAGTTCTTCGTACAATTGAAGCTGTAGCTCAAGAATCAGTTATTATTGAACGAGAAACTTGGGATGCACTTCTTCTTTTTCTGCTGGCCATTAATGACACACTTCTGGCACCACCATCAGTTCCTGGTATGGAAATTTTGAATCTGAAATGTTTATCTTTTGTTTATTTACTTATTTTTAATCTGTTTGTAGACAAAAAATTTTGCATTTTAAAATTTAACTATACATATGTTGTAAAAATATGAAGATTTTATATATTTAAAATGTAAGATATATCTTGTTGAAACAGTTTATATATTTTTTCATGATATTAAATAGTGAACTTAATTTTTTTGTTTTATGTAAGTTATTATAAGTTGCCTATTGATATTACATTTTATCTTCTCATTTTTAAGTCAGCCAATGGATATTGTATTTAATAGGAAATAAAAATAAGGCTACAGTCCAATTTTTTGTAACTTTAAATCAATAAAATTAAATGCAATAATTCTGTATCATATGATGTTTCTCAGATATGTATATAAACTTTTTCCAGTAAGTTGACAGTTATTTAGCATGCTAAATAGCATCCTGTTATTAGGTGTTGAAGTGAATGAAAAAGACAGTTTTTATGACATTAAAGGTTACATTGGTTGATCTACCTCCTGTATTTGAATGAAGCAGCATGGACCAGTATTAAGTATAAAAGTATAATTTATTTCACACACAGAAAAGAAATTCCTTCCAGGAGCATTCTGTAGTAGCCTTTCTACCCCCAGCAGCACCTTTCAAAAGGGACTCTGAGGTGAGAGAGACGTTGTAACATAAAACATAACATGTCATGTGTGCCTCTTGCTGATTGGCTGATGTGGTGCATCTCTTGCTCGCATGAATGAAATGCTACAGAGTATGCCCCCAGTGACAAAGTCACAATTACAAATTATAGTAAATATTTACAATATAAAAGAAAATGATGATATAATGCTAAAGTAGGGAAATACAGAAATAAAGATATGAAAAATGCACAAAAAAAAGGGGGGGCAATTCTACATCACTCGTTCTACTGGATCGATTGATGAAATTCAAATTGCGTTTTTCATGTCTCAAAAGCACCATTTAGAATATGTATTAGATTTATATATAGCATTGTTCTAAGATAGGTATTTTGAGACAAAATCAGACTTTTTCTGAAATAACATATCAATTTTTTTCCATGTTTTGATTCTACGACTGAGATTATACCTAAATATTAAATTTTTTAAAATTTGGTGCAAAATTTATCTTGGCATATTTTTTTCAGTTTGCGCCAAGAATAATTCACTTAATTTATAGCAACCTATTTTCATTTCCTTTTTTTCATTGTACACAAGAGGAAAAAACGTCACGTTCGTTATTTTCAAATAACTTTAACAAAGTGTGTAAACCACATTTGGCATATTATCCCTTGTAATGAATATGCCAAATTTCTAAACATGCTAATATGTAAATTGACATATATCTTAGGAAATTTTGAATAAACTAATTTTTTGCAAGTATGCCAAGAACTGCATTTACTTTAAGATGGTGTTAAAAATTTCATATAGTACAAATTTTTTTTCAAAAAATTTATAAAAAAATATTTAAAAATACAAATTTGAAAAATAAATCATAAAAAATGTGCAAATTATATTTGGATTAAGCCCAAATTTCAAATTCTGGAAGAAGGAATCAAATAAGTTTAATAAGAAAGAGATATTAATAAATATATATCAAATTCAATTAACATGGAGGAGCTCAAATTTTGAGAGCTAATGTTTTAAAAACAACTCGTACGATTTTTACAAAACTTTTCAAATTTGAGTCGTAGAATCGAAATGCCAAATAGCTAGGTGGACGCAAAAACTCCAGAAAAATGATATAAATATCTGTCATCAGAATGGATCATCTCATGGAAATACTGATGCGCTCTCTAGAAGATCCTGCCTGGAAAGCTTCCAATTATTGTCCCAGGGTTGAAGCGAAATATGAACTACTGAATCCATTTGCATGACAAATTACAACTTTAACATCGGCTGATTGAGACCCATGGCATGAGGAAAAAATAAGGAAGGATCAGTTGGAAGATGGCAATATTAAACCCATAATTGATTGAAAGGAATATTCAAACAGGAAACTTTTTAAAACTGCTGAACTTTTCACAAATGATGGATACATACTTTATTTTCAGCTTTTGAGATTTATGCTATGAAATGGGTGTTCTGCTTGGGCACCTGCTAAACTTTTCCATAAGCTTGTTGAGATTACTGAACTTCTCACAAATCATGGATACTAATTTGTTTTCAAATCAAGAAATATTCAAGATTTAATTATCTTCAACTGAAAAAAAAAAGTACTCTGGAATTTTTTTTTTTTTGCCAGGAGTAAAGTGGTTATCAAGGGGCTAAAAATAGGTTCAAAACAATTTTTTAGCTTTTTTGTATTGCTTACCTTTGTAGTAGACTCTTTTGTCCTTTGTATAGCTAGTAGCAGAGTAAAACGTACTGTCTGTTTTTTGTCAGGTAGGGGATGATTCATTGTACTATTCATAGATACTAATTAATGTATGACTAGTTTATAATATTTTCTGCTTCTGCTCATTTGTAAAAGATTTGGCATGGGATATGTAAGGAAACCATTTTCATCATTTTATTAATTTCATGTGTTGCACAAACTTCAAGCTTTTTGAAGTAAATATTTTTTATTTACACATTTATTTAATTTATAAACTGAGTTTAAGCCCTTCTTGAGTCACAACTTTATTCAAAATAGGAATGTCTGTATTCTTTATTTGAGCACTGTTGTTATTAGATTGGTATAAACTAAGGAGGGGGAAAACAAGAATCTTTGAATGTTAACTTATCAGTTAATAAAAAGAGCTAGTAAGCAAGCAGTATTAAATTGAAGCATTACTAAGGGGTAAAAAAATAAATTTGTTTGGAAGTAAGTAAAATAACAAATTTGGCATATATTTTTTTTTTAAAATACTAATGGATTTTTAAGGCATATTTTAATTCTTTTTAATGTCGAGAGATGTTATGAAAGAGGTTCTAATTATTTCTTTAAAAATTCAAACTCATTTCACTGTGAAAAAATGTTTAAATTAAGAAAAAAAAGTGTTAGTCTTGTTTTTTGATAGCTGTTTTGTTTTAAAGATGATATTGGAAGTCATCTTTGTGAAAGAATTCTTGGAGTATTGATTGAAGTATGGTTACTGGCTTGTCATCGATCTTTCCCTTCACCTTCCCTTTGGAAAACATTTCGAGAGTTAGCTTGTAGTTGGCGTCATCGTATAGCTTTGGTTGATCAATGGAACAGAGTGAATTTAGCTCTTACATCTCGTGTTTTGCAATTTATGTATGCTTCGCAATTTCCAAATATTAAACTATGTAAGTATATACTTATTTTTTCTGTTTTTAAAGTAAGCATATGTTAAATTTTACATTAGTTGCCATATGAATTTAAATATAAAATGTGCTTGACAGTAAATTTTTGTACATATAAATTTAAACATAAATTATACTTGACAGTAAATTTTCATAATTTTTAATTAACAAATATTGTGATAGATATTGCAAATTAAAACTCTATGCAGATTTTTTTTTGTGTGTGTGTATGAAAGTTTATAATTTTACATTTCAGAAATTTAAAATGAAATACTCATTGTTCACTTTCTAATTGCAGCTCAAGTCTTTAAGTTGTCTAACTGTTTTATTGTTTTAATAAGAGGGAATAAAATGTTGTATTTTTTAAGATTACTAGTTTATATAGAATTATTAAAAATAATTGACAAGTTATTTATATTTTTAAAGCAATTCAGTTATCTAAGATATTAAAATGTTTTTTTTAAAGAAATTATTGTATTCTAGTATTCAAATTGTTTTCTTATAATGATATTAGAAACATCATGACATTGAAAATTTTGATTTTGGCAATGTATAATCAAATTTTTTTTCCAGTTTTGTATCAATAAGTATAATGTTTAATGTAGGTTAATTTCTTTTACTGTAACTAAGATGTTGTTTTACTAATTTTGTAACTTTGAAATATAATTAAATAAAGAGAAGTAGGGCTGACTCAGAAGAAAAGCTGAACTTACTAAAAAGCAGTGTGATGTTGTTGCATGGCTAAAGCAGGCGATTTTGTTAAAAAGAAAAGCTGTATTATAGGCCAAATGTAAATCCTTTGAAGATTTTATCACGCATTCATTATAAGAAGGATAGGCTAAAAATTTTTAAGTTTATTTGCAACATCCAAAATTGTAAATGCTTGTGTGGGAAGAACCTAATTTCCGTTGGAAATCAATTACTGTCTTCAGATAAGGCCATTGCAAACATCTTTGGACAGTCCTATTCCTAGTTCTAGCAAAGGGGAAAATATGTAGAGAAATGTCAGGGAAGATTACTGTTGAATGGAAAAGGTTAATAGAAAATCAGAATGCTACTTGGAATGGAGCAACTTAAGCGTGTGTGTGTGGGGGGGGGGGAGCTATTGTTGATGCTCCCTTTAGTTCTCAAGAATTGTAACTTGCACTTAAAATGGAAACCTCCTGATGTGAATTATATCCATGCAGAGTTTCTTATCTATTTGGGCAGTGAGGCAAGAAAAACAGTATTGAATGTTTTTAATTAAGTGTTTGAGTCAGGTCAGATTCTGGCACATTAAAGAAGATCTATTATTATTCTAGTCCAAAGAAAAATAAGAACTCCTGGTAGCTGAACAGCTATAAGCCCATTTTAAGTATTCTTGTGAAAACTATGGTAACTGTGAAAACTGTGGTAAACTGTTTGAAATTGAGGAATCTTGAGGAATGTAGTATTTTAGCTGTGATCAATCTGGTTTCTGAAGGAATAGGTCAACATGTGACCAGGTGACACAATTCAGCCGGTTTATTAAAGATGCTTTGGATGACAGAAACTTTTTGACAGCTGTTTATATTGACTTTAAGGAAGCTTATGTGTCCTTCTGGAGAGAAAAGCTGTACCAAAAGCTCCTGAGTATTGGTATTTCATCAAAATTTTAATTGGATTAGGTCTTTCACGAGCCAGAGGACATGCCAGGTAAAGTTTGAAGATTCCTTGTCCAAATATTTTTCAAACTGGACTTCCTCAAGGAGCACTTAGTAGCTTCACCTTGTTTAATATATATATCAATGATCTAGTTTCTTCTCTTAAATCAACACCTAGTATTAATTGTCTGTTATTTGCTGATGATTTGGTAATTTGGACTGATACTTCAAAACATGGGCAGAAAAAAACTTTATTGAAACCAATTAAATAAAGCCCTGAAGGTGCTCTCAAATTGGTGTGAAGAAAATAATATGACTGCAAATTTGGAAAAGATAGCTTCACAGTCTTTTTCTCTAAACCATGAAATTTTTTGCCCAAAGATAAAGTACCAAGATACTTTGATTACCAACATGGACAACTTTACTTATCTGGAAGTGACTTTTGATAATAAATTAAGTTGGACGGAGCAACTTACAGAATGTGTTTCAAATAGACTTAATTTTCTTAAGTATTTAGTAGGATGTATCTGGGGGTGTGCTGGGTTCACTCTTAACATTATACATTTAATAATTATATCCTGCCTCTAAAACAACATATTGTTGTGAAGCTCTCATCAGTGCCCCACAATTGGTGGCTGAATGGCCCAAAACCTGAAGTCATGCAAAATCAGGCTCTTCACATGATTACAGGAGAGCTGTTAGGCCCACACGTATTGATGTGATGTTGTTGCTGACAGGAAATAAATCCTTCCAGGATATTATGAAAATGAGGGCTTTGGTTCTCTATGAAAAGCTACTGTGAATGGAGGAACTACATAGTCAAGCCTAGGAAATTAAAAACCCATTATGGATTTATTAAAAAAGTCCTGCACGTTAAGGAAGATCTTGAGAGATTCCAGGTAATATACAACTACACTTGTCAACTAGAAGCTCTGAAGATTAATGTCGAAGTAAGGCTAGACATAGTGGAAAGAAAAAGCTGCAGAAAGAGAGATGTGTCTTGAAATGGCTTGCTTTGGAGACAACTGTCGCTAGATATCCATCTATTTAGTGGCTGCACAGTTTTACTTTGTGGTTCTCAGTTGGACTGTCATTTTAAAGATGGGGCTGGTATGTTTTTGAATCTTTTTTCTTTTTACGCCCCTGCAGGATACATTGTTACCTCTTTTGATAGTGTAGTAGTAGCCATATGTATAGCCCTAAAGCAGTTATTAGCTATCCATTATGAGTTTGCAAAGGGAGTAATTTTTTCTGATTCTCACACAGCTATTCATTTAATTAGATCTGTTGAACACCCATTAACACCTGAAATTTTGCAAAGTCAAGAATTCCTGAGAACTCAAACTTTAAAGGGGAAACAAATCTTTCTGCCTGGCCATTGTGGCTTTTGGGACAATGAACAAGTGGACTTCCTTGCAATAAAATGTGTCAGCTTACTACAACATTCTAACATAGCCATTTCTTATTGGAGAATTAAACTGTTTTTAAAAAATGCATTTACTTCTAATATCTTACGAGATCTTCAGATTCGTACAGCCTTAAAAAGTTGGAGAATCATAAGTCCTCTCTTAGACATGACAGGACATGATTACCTTGCCACCCATCTGCATTGCATAGGCATTTCAAGTGATCCTATGAGAGGAAATGGGCAGGGACCATCTGCTTCGATGTGGGGCTCTTTGTAGGCTTAAGAGTCGAGATACTGGGAGACAACAATGCTCCTTTGGCAAAGACTTTGGTTTTTTGTTCTTAGTAGTTCTATTGTTTGTAATCTCTGTTTATAAAATTTTAGTTCTTTGCAAATTTTTGCCTAGCTATTGGAAATAAAATGTATATATGCAGGTGGTTATCAAAATAATGGAAACACCAGTGAAAAAAAGCAGCATTTAAGAATGTGTTTCATAAGCAATAAAATAAAATCCTAGCTACAATTTTTTTTTAATATAAGTAATATATATCATAGTAGTATGAGTAGCTTTAGTGAAGTTGTGTAAGTCTTGGAATTTCATCAGAAGCATAAAATGTCAGATCTTACAGAGTTTCAAAGAGGCCAAATTGTAGGAGCCTTACTAGCTGGAGCAACTGTGATTGAAACATCTGAGCTATTAGGTGTTTTTAGAGGTACAGTGCCTAACATATGCATGATGCTGCAAGACAAGCTCGGCAGAGCAAAATAGTGGACAGAAGGAGAAGATGAGTGAAAGAGACTGACGAGGTATTGAAGAGAATTCTAAATACCCTGTCTAATGTCTAAAAAATAAACACCTGCAGCCAAAATGACTGCAGAGCTCAATCAACATCTGGATTCTCTGTAAATAATTATATTTAAGAAGCGCCTTCATAAACATAATATTTACGTCAATTCGCAAGCCATTTGTCATACATGTTAATGCCAGCCGTTGTCTACAGTGTTGCCACAACCACAAAACCTTGTCAGTTGATAAGCAGATGATAGTCATATGATTGGATGAATCATCTTTTCCACTTTTCCCAACAACAGGACGGTGCACATTTGGAGAACATCTGCACAAGCATTTGATCACGATTGTCTTCTTCCATCTATCAAGCATGGAGGTGGATCTATCATGGTATGGGCAGCTGTGTCATGGTTTTCTGCTGTCCCATTTGTAACCTTGCAAGGAAGGATCACTGGGAAGAATGGTACAATATTTCTCTACACACTATTTAGCACATGTGTGATTAGATTCCCAAGCAAATCCAAACTGTATTACATGCCAAAAGCGGTCTTACGCCATATGAGTAAAGAATTTCTAATGAATCTTGAGTGTTTCCATTATTTGATAACCACCTGTGTATATATATATGTATATATAGTTAAATATAAGTATTTTAGTAGTATATTATTATCATATTAAATTAAAAAACTTTTAACTTGAAACATTCTTGTGTGATGCATGTAGAGTTTGAACAGTTAACCAGAAACCTGGTTATATATGTTAAAAAATATGTTTTTTTTATATGTTATCCTAAGTTACGGAATTACTTTCATTTTCTATAGCTTTGGAAATGTGTTTGAAAATCTGATTGTATATATGACATTAACATACTTTTCTCATTAAACCCAATTATTTATTAATGTAATGCTAATTACATTAACAATAATCATTATTCATTTAGTTTCTCTGACCTCCCCATTAATGTAATCTTGCCCTAAGTAAAACTATTTTTAATAATAATATGTGGGTCTTATGAGATAAGGTAATGATTAAAATACCCAGTTCTATTCATTTATTCAGTTTGAAGCTGAAAGAGAGCTGTAGCCAGACTTCAGAATTTGGGTAACTTGTTCTGTATTAACAAAAAAGTTGCTTAAATTCTTAATTAATAGGAAAACCACTTTTGTGTGTGTAAACTTTTAAGAGGTGTTACATGACATATGTATAGTAGATGTGAGAGTATATTTTAAAAGATACCTGCATTCCATCATATCTTTTACCAAAATTCATCTTTTCAATAAATAAATAAAAAAATAAAAAATAAAAATAAAAAACAATCATTTTTGTAATAACATAATTTTCAAGATAACAAGTCCCCCCCCCCACGACAGTGTACACAACAAATACTGGAAAATTACTAAATTAAATGTTTAAACTGAGAGTTAGGTTATACCAGTTTAAGAAACTTTGTAATTATCTTACTATATTTCTGTATTCATTATTAAGCAGCTGCCTGAATTTGCATTTTTATCATTTGCAGAAATAAGAAGGAATCAAAGTTTCCCATTGATATTTAAATAGAAATTTTAAATGAAAATTCTAATTTCTAATGGAAATTTCAGAGTTAATTAGAAATAAAAATTTGTGATATTATGTGCTATATTTATATTAAGCCATTCAAAAGAAAATCAGGAAAGTTGTATTAAAATTTGCAAATGCGATTGTTAAACTGTATTTGCAATGGTAGGCAAGGAGAGCTACTAATAAACAATGTAAGCATAACTAAAACTTAGGTAGAAACATATGACATAGTTGAGTGCGACCTTTCAGCAGTATCTGAGCAGGCGCTGTGTTGTATTTTCAAATTTTATCTGCAAAGATGTTACCTGAATGAGACATTTCAGATTAATTCACGTTCATTTTAAGATAACAGTACAGTACTTTAACTGGTGTATAAGTCAGGCATAAGTGTGTGAATGGATTGAGAAGATCAAGATCAGTGTTATTAGTATGGAGGATTTTCTTTGTCCTAAATACAGCAATCATTGAAAACAATAGTGCAACTTTGCAAAATTTGCTACTTTCTAATTACCTGCAAACCTTGCCCAAAAAATTTCCAACTAATGTTTTGTCAAGGCAATATGTGAAAGGACAGCAATTTTGAAAATGCAGCTGCACTAAGAATTAAAAAAGGAAGAAACACCCATAACAAAATATATTCTTTTCTGAAAAAGTACTTATGTAATTTTTTTTTTTGCTTTCACTCCATGCATGCAGTTATTTGTTTTTGCTTAAAAAAGGCGTCAGATGCACAAATTTGATGCTGCTGTTATTTTCCCATATATACAGTGATCTGTTTTCAATTAAAAGAAGTCGGAGAATCGTGTAAACTTGTCTTGAGTGCATATGCAGAAAATATGATTGTATATGAAGTGCAACTTCATGAAAGGCAAATTTTAGCATTCTCTACTGTTGGGCAAAATCTAACATTCCTGAAGTGAAGTGCTTTTCTTTTTCATTCTCCAGAAAACTCCACAGTCCAATTATGATTCCTTACACACACACACGCACGCACAAAAAAGGGGGTGGGTGGGAAGCATCATAGATGAAAACATTATGATAATGCAGATGGAAAACATCTTGGGAGAAAAGATAGCAAGGAGAAAACATCATAATTCTAAGATACCGTCTTAGAAAATAAAGCAGTTAAAAAACTTCAGAATTTTAAAATGTGGTATAAATTATCATAGAAAAAAGAAATAAAGCACCTTCAAATCATCACAGATAATTTGATAATTAATTGAATAATTTTAATGTAGGTAATTTCATGCAATTACTTATCTTCTTTTTTAAAATCTTTTATACTATATTTTTCATGAAAAACTATAATACAGCTTAATAAAAGAGAATTAAATTAAATAATGTTTTTCAATGGTTAATTGTGTAAGTTTAAAATTTTATTGATTGCTATATATAGCTTTAATTTCTCTATATTTTTACTTCCTTGTACGAAGAATTGTAATCGCGAAAATTTTCGGGTATCATATTTCACCCAAAATATCGTGACATCTGTATGTAAGGACAGAATAAAGGACTCTGTTTCCCAAAACGGGTTGCAGAAAGGTTTGAAAATGGATTCAGAAGAGATTTTTTCAAGACGTCTGTATGTACGTACATATATCTCACATGACTCAAAAATGTGTAGCCTTAGAACGTTGAGATTTTGTATATAGCACTGCTGTAACATATTTGTGCATCTCCCTTCTTGGTTGCAATCGCCTGTACCAAAAGTATATAAATGTATATATATATATACCCACTCTGTTACTCTGCTCTTTGAGCTCAGTTTTTTTTATTCTTATATATTGTGCATTTTTTGCTTTAAAAATGATTGAATTATGTTGTTCTTATCTTCCAGTTAAGGTTTGTATACTTTAGTTAATCTACATGCAATAGTCATAGAATTATCAACAATTTAAAAATTTAAGTGGTGAGTTAAGCCTAACAAATTTCTTTACACTTGAACCTAAGTACAGCAATAAATTAAGACAGTTTCTACACCTTCACTGCCTTTTTGCTGAGTGGAACCCAAAGTAAACTTTCAGTTTTGTGCATAGAAAAATCTGCCTTTTTCTCCCCTGGCAGAATTGCTTGTTTTTGTGTAGAAACTCTAATTTTGCTTGTAAAAATTATTTTTTTCAATTGTTTTAACTGTAGTTGGTGTTGGTTTATATTTTTCAATTTTTAATGAAGATATTTTGAAGTTTTATGTATTTTTGCTTTGTTACGAAGTGAAAACTGATTTAATTGAGTGAGAAAGCTACCTCTAATGAAATTTAAGGAAATAAGTTTAAATGAAATGCAGCAAAAATCCGTTTAATTTAATATTCCGTGCAAGGAAGTCATGGGGTGTACAGATCGGTTTTTTAGATTTTAAATGCTTAAGTTTTCTTTTGATTTTTCTTTCTGTAAAAATTTATTAGTTTATGCAGAAATATGAAATATAAAGGTAAAAATATTCTTCATGTTTTATTATTGTCACAAATCATTATGTGAACATATATTTCAAACTTATAAAGTCTAAAACACATCTCTGTAACTGTTGCATTATGTAGTGATTTGTAAGTGCTTTATTTTTAATCATCATATTTCATACGATGATGTTTTAAAATTGCGAAGTTTTTGTTTCACCTTTTTGTCTACCATGATATTTTTGAACTGCAGTGTTTTCTGTTTGTTTCCATTTCTTCCACAATGCTGAGGTTTTGCCTTGCATTATTTTCTCTGTGATGTTTTCAGCAGACACCAGTTTATGTTGGCTAGTACTATTAATTAATGGATCTTCATTGTGTGTGCAAAGAAGAGATGTGTGTGTGTGTGTGAAAGTTGTTGGGTGTGAAAGTTCTTCCAAATGTTGAGGAGTATGATGTCGGAAGAATTGGTGCATGTTGATTGTAGGGAATGCAGAAATTAAATAAATAAATAAATAAATAAATAAAAATAAGGAAAAATTTTAAAATGTAGGGATTCAAAAAATGAATGCATGTTTTATATAGCAAGTACTTTTGTATCTTTCACATGAAGAAAACTTAAACACACACATATGTGTGTTTATACATATATCTGTATTTATATGGAAACTTCTTACATCAGTTTTTGTGCATTGTGTGATAATATTTCAATATAATTTTATATTGTTAACTATTAATTTATATATTTTTAAAATGTTTTGTAGCTGATGATGATATGCATCTAGTGCCTGCTGACATGAGTAATGAGAGTATTGCTCAAGCATGGTTTAGATTATTGCATACTCTTGGGAATCCTGTTGATCTTTGTCGACCTGAGGTTATCAGCCAGACTCCTAAATTCTATCATTTTGCTTTGAGCAGTGAAATGGTTATCGATCCATGCCAGCACCCTTGTCTTGCTGTTTTACCTCAGATATTTTATAAAGCAATGAAAGGTATTTCTAACCTTGTGGATGTGTTTTTAGGTGAGTTTATTCTGTAAAAGTTGGATATATTATAATATTAAAAAATGTGTATTGATGTGTATGCTGTGCTGTCATTTTTTTAATATCTGCATAGGTAAATTAACAATTAGGTGAAAAAAAAGTATGTTGGAAAAGATTAGCATGGGTTTTGAATGAAACAGTTTTAAACCTGAATTGGAATAAAACTTTTTCTTATTCACTTACATTATTCTGAATTCAAATAATTTGACCTCAAAATGGTGCATGTAAATTCAATCTCCCCATGAATTAAATTCAATCTGTTGATGAAATTTTCATGTTTTTTATTGCAATAAAGAAGATTTAATAAAGATTGTATCTGTTATGAATTTAATTGACCCAACAATTTTGAAAATGAATCAGATAACTCCCGTCCTTTTTTCACATTTAAACAATCCACAGTAAATTTGATTTCAGCACTAATATTAAATAACAAAAAAGACTTCTTTTCACTGTTATGTACATCATACTTGTCAAAATTGTTTCTTCCTCAGAACTTAAAATCATTTTTGGTCAGTGGTACCACTTATATTAAAAGAAGTTACCATTGACTGAAGCTTGTTATTGATAAACCTTTAAAATATTTTCATCTTTCCATAATGAAAGTCATTCAAAAGGCATCGTAGAGTCACTAGGTATTTTTTGAAGCAGGAGAGATATGAAAAATAAGCAATGCCCTCACTGGGACTTGAACAACGGACCTCTCAAATACACATTGAGCGTGCTGACCACTACACCACGAAGGCATGAAACACCTTATATACTCCTCCTCTTAAAAGGGTGATTGGGGATCAGGGGACCCTAACCGCGATGGTGGAGAATCATCATCTACCACCTATTTTTGTTAGGGCATCATTTGTAGAGTAATTAGGTATTTTTTGAAGCATGAGATGAGAAAAATGAGCAATACCCTCCCCGGGACTCAAACGATGGACCTCTTGAACATGCTGTGAGCGTGCTGACCACGAAAGCATGCAAAGAAGGCATGAAAAATACTTTATATACTCCCCTTTTTTAAAGGGCAACTGGGGATTATCGTACCCTATCGCCAGATCTTGGTGGTGGAGAATCATCATCCACCACCATTTTAGTTCGGGCGCCACTGTAGAGTCATTAGGATTTATTTTTAAGCAGAAGATGTGAGAAATGAGCACTGCCCTTGCTGGCACTCAAACCATGGACCTCTTGAATACGCATTGAGCATGCTGACCACTGTACCATAAAGGCATGCGAAGGAGGCAGGATAAATACCTTATACATTGACCAAGAATTGTTACTGATAAAGCCTTTAAAAATTTTTCGTCTTTCCATTATCTGACTGTTATTAAAAATAACTGCACTAAATTCTTATCCCATTTTAGACTTCTCTTTGGTTACGAAATTGTCCAGATCTCCGCAAATTTTAACTTTCAGATCACGCCTCACTTATCTATAAAATTCATCATTCTACCTTACAGATCACATCTCTGATTTTAATTCTTAGAGAATCTATAGTATGTCTTGTCAGTGCAGTTTGTTATATTTCAACCAAATTAAAAAAAGTGTTAAAGTTTTGTATACATGAATCATCCTTTGTTCAGACAGGAGAAATAAAAAAAAAATTTGAATAAGTTAGTGACTTTGGTTCTGCTAAAATTATCTCAACGTTCATTCAGTAGGTGAATTGGATTTTCTTGAACCCTTTCTCATCAAAAAAAGATTCACCTTTTTTAGTTAATGAGATTAATTTCAATCCAGTTCTTCCTAGTGTGTTCATTTTCTATTACTATAGCTTTTTCATGCTTTAATACAGTTTTCTTTTAAATGATATTATGTTGGATTTCATTTTGGTTAACTGATTGATTTGCTATAAATTTGATCCCATCTTTGTAAATAATTTTTGCTGTTGAAGAAGAGGGTTAGATCCGTTTGTCAGATTATCTGTGAAATTGTTTTATTAAAAATCTGTGCCATTTCTAGGTTGCTCTTTTGCTTGTTTGTTTGCATATATTGACATGTTTGATAGCTTGATGACATGTTTTAATAGAATGATGTTATTGCACCAGAATGGCCAATTTATTTGCAGCTGGGATCAACCTTTTGCATTCAAAATCAGTTAAGCAGTTGCAGTTTTTTTTTTTTTTTGCCTGTAAGATTTTTTGATTATGCATGTGTATGTATATACACTGGTGTGCAAAACTTAAGCAACAGCAGGGTCTTTTGCCATAACTCCACGAGAAATCAACTGAGATACATGAAATGCAGAAATGAAGGAGAGTATTATGTACGTAAAGGATGATGAAAGCATCGGAGCTGAAAAAGGAATACAATGCATACAGTATGGAATCAAACAAAAACAAGATTTATTGAATGCATAGTATCCTGACTCATGATTGTCTATCCAAGAGGAAGAACAACAAGCAGATGTTCCTTAATATGGGATATGTCCTCCCCTCACTGCAATGGTTTCTTCGCACCGTCTCCGCATACTCAGAACCAGCTGCTGCAACATTTCTTGCGGTAGGAGTGCCTATTCCTCAATCAGCATCTATATGAGTTGTTGGGTGTTCTCCGGAGGATGTAAGCGTGTTGCAATGCGTCTCCCCAAAGCATCCCATACATGTTCGATGGGATTTAAATCTGGGGAGTACGCTGGCCAATCCATTCAAGTGATATCTTCACTTTCCAGTAGCTCTTCAACAGCAAGAGTCTGATGTGGCAGTGCATTGTCATCCATAAAAATTAAGTCTGGGCCAATGGCACCTCGGAACAGATGCACATGGGGAAGGAGTACCTCCTTGCAATAGCGATCCCCGCTTACAAACCCTCTGTTGAAAACATTGAGCTCAGTTTGCCCATTCAGCATAATACCTCCCCAGACAAGAACTCCAGGACCACCATTACGGTGTCTTTCCTTGATGTTACTGGGATAAAACCGGGTCCCAACCTCTCTCCAAATAAAAATGCGTTGAGAATCGCTTCTGGTACTGAACCGACTCTCATCCGTAAAGAGGACACGACTCCATTGATCAGTTGTCCAGTTTTTGTGCTCTCTGCACCACTGTAAACAGTGGCGTCGGTGGCCAACTTTCAACAGGAGGCAGCAGGCGGCCACCGGCAACCTTTGTAACAGCTGTACCTGTGGTTTGGAACGCTTTCCAAGCGCGCGAAATGACACTTTTGTTGATTCCGAACTCTGCTGCTACACTGGTGACAGTACGCCCCTCCTCCAGCTTTCCAATCATTTTTTCATGTGTGAAGTCATCCAGGTGATTTCTTCTAGCCATATTTCATGAACTGACTCACTGGCACTTGCAGCAAATATGTTGAATTGCGTCTCCGTCCTTCCTTTTATTCTACTGTTCAGCTGCGCGCACTGACATCACGCGTTTTGTGTACACTCACGTCGCCTCTGACATTCTGTTTCTGATATTTGCATACACATGACGTTTTTACTGACTTACATGTTCATTGCACTGATCTCCAGACCTCCTTTTCTTCAATTTCATGGCTATCTGCTAAATTTTTACATTGTTGTTTAAGTTTTGCACACCAGTGTATAATCAAATCCAGAAATGTTGGGAAATGTCGAATTTTGAATATGTGAAAATTCTTTATAGTTGAGCATATAAAAAAAAGGAATTCACATTAGAAGAGCCTAGTTAGAGGGGAAATTTTCCAACAACTTGAATATTAAAAGCCTACATTTAAAATTATATAAGGTTTTTGAAAAAAAGATAAATTTCAGACATCGAAGCTGATGTATTTCATAGGCCTTAAATATGCAAGTAAAATATCTGATCTGATTACAAATACCTGCCAAATGTGAATGTCAGTAGAGATTTTGCCAGTCATTTTGGCTTAAGTGAGCAGATCATTCTTTATTTAGTTAAATAATAAAGAGATACAAATTGTGGATATAACTTATAAAAAACTTAAATCACTTTTAAATTTTCTCATTACATCGCTATCATTTATCTGTTTTTCAAGTCACATATGATGGTTTTGTTGATACTCGGATTATTAACTTTGAAAATACTTCATGTGATCTGAAATCTTATAATTTCTTTCAAAATACATGTAAAAAATAGAATTTAAATCCATCTTTACAAAAATTAAATTCCTTTATCAAGAGTGAATCTAATTTTCATTAAACGGTAATGAACTTTTTATGACTGTGTTGTGATGCCATGCTTATCCATTATTGGTACTAAATCACGCTGTTTGGCAACAATGTATATGTTTTTATAGTATTATGGGCTCTATAATGGCCATTACAAATATCTCATTTACTAAATATTTTGTGGAGAAAAAGTTCTAAAAGGACAAATAAGCCAAGTCTGCTGACTAAAGTGCTCTCATTTACTAAATGTTTCTAGAATTCTAAAATATTCCAGTTACTTGAGCATTCTGGACAGTTGAATGTTTAATAGTCAAGCTGTGAAGTTCCTTTATGTTAATTAACCAGTTATTTTACGTTTCGTATCTTTTTCTTTCCGTTTTCCTGCCAGAATGCAATTTTAGTTTGCACGGTTTTTTAGATTGTAAGACAAATATATACATGCACACACATACACTCACATTCATATTCATAAATTAAAGCAGGGATTAGCAACATGGTGCCTACAGGCACAGAGGTTCCAAGACTCCTAAATATTGGTAATTTGGCCTGGGCTCAGACTTAAGCAAACAGAGTGCCTGTATGGTTGGGTTTCATAGTTTTCTTCATGTATATTGTGAATACGAGCCAATTTCCTTTAAAAAATCCTCCATGAAGGGATTTCTTCCCTTAGGTAAATAGCTATTATGTGCTTTGCTGTATTCATATCACTTAACCTGTTCTTCATGGGTATCATTTGATAATTTCCCACTTAAATCATTTTTTCAGTGGAAACATATGTTAGTATGCAACATCTGCATTACTTTTATGAAATGAAATTTTTCTACACCTTGAAATTATTTATGGGTGAAAAATTTGTGTACATGATAATCCATTTTAGATTTTTCCAAAGATAGTGTTTTTACACCTTTTTAGAATCTGTTTGAATTAGTGCACTCATCATTAGCTTTACACATGAAACTAGATGGACATAAATGTGATACAGTTTCTTCCATTGAAATAAGATGACAGAATTTTGCATCTTTAAAAGCTTAATTTTTCTATTCAGTAATTAAAATCTTTTTCAAAGCATTGCAATTTTTCTTTATGTTTGATTTTTCTCAACGTTAAAAAAAAAAGATTTAATCAGTTGTTTTTTTAGATCTGCTGATTACATTCATAATTTAAAGAATTGATTTTAAACATTTAGTTAATATAATTTATGTTTTGATTAAAGTCATTGGCACTCATACTTACATGCAATTTTTATGTAATTTATATAAATAAAAAGTTCTTTCACCAGAATAACTGATTTAACTGTTTTGAAATTTATCTTCCACTATTTTATGAAAATGAATGGACATTTTATGAAAGTGTATCTTTTGTAAACATTTTCAGTATTAAAGTATGCAAATATATTATGTGAACGAATTAAGTAGTTAATATGCCTCTTTCCCCCAAAAATGCTTGAGTAATAGGTTTGACTACTTAAATGTCAATACAAAATCATAGCATTGTATATGAAGAAAAATCTAGATGTGAAGAAAAGTTAGATCTGAAATTTTTTTGAAAGTTATAATTTGAATGTTCTGTTTCTGCTTAGTGATTGTTATCAGCATTTCTTTTTACTGCTAATTTTACTTTACATGGCTACTAATAATTAAACATACATGCTTTAAATAGTATCAAATTGCTAAATAAAATTATAGCAATCTGAACTTTAGTTTGATATTGATTTTAAATGAAAGTTTGTTTAAAGTCATATTCAAACAGAAGTTGAATTTTACTTACATACTTCAAAAATTAAATATTAATCTCTTAGTGTTTATAACTTGAATCTGACTTTGGTAACTTTCAAATTTTGTGCTGCTGAAACATGCATGTGTTAGGCACCTTTAGTATTTTTACAATTTTGGGCTGCTAAAATATGCATGTTAGGCACCTGCTAAATGTTCAAAACTGCCAAAACAAGAAACATTCAAATTTTAATTTTCAGAAGAAGAGATTATTCAAATTTTAATTACAGTTTAAAAGAAAGATTATTGTGGACCATTTATCTTGAAATAGAATGAGCATTAATGTGTTAAAATGCTGGCATAATAGAAGATATCCTATATTTCCTTGTGAAGATGAAACATTTAATAACAGTAACATTTAATTATAACCAATTTTAGTAACCATTTTTATATTAAAATATAGAAAATTTATAATTTATTCTTTAAATAAATATGCATTTATTTCTTAAGTTGTTGTTTTGCTAAATGTTTACATCTACTCCATATTCATAGAAAATGAATAAATTTTGCATGTTTATACAGTGGGCTCATAATTTTATGAACTTGTATGGATAAAAAAAAATTCACAAAATTAAAACGCTTGTAAATGTAAATGCCATTATAAAGACTATAAACGTTTTGGAAGTAATGTAATAGTTCGTAAAATCACACTGTGTATAAATTGGAAGTTTATAAAATGGTGGGTTCACTGTATTTAAAAATACTAATATAAACATTGTTTATATTTTCTAAAATGCCTATGAACAAAATGTTTTGATTGTAACAAATCCAAGTATAATTCCAAAGTGAAGCCTCTGTAAAAATTCTCTATGAATTAAAAAAAAGTCGTTTTCTATAATGAGCTATTATGTATAATATTTTGTTAACTTGTAAATCTTAAGAAAAGTAATCCCAGTATTCATCAGTTATCCCAGCTCACATTTTCTTGGCAATATTGTTTTGGTGGCAAAACATCTGCAGTGATATTTTGGTAATCCTATCAAATCCTTGAGAGACAGTTGCAGTTCTGCTTCCCCTGTGGTAAATTCTGTAAGTTATTCTTACTTGTCATTATGAATTAAATAGCTTTGATTCCCTTTGAGGCAAATTCTGAATGCTATACTTGCTTTTCATTATAAATTAAATGGCTAGCTGCTAAAGTGAATAAAAAGTAACAATTGCAATTAATGTACTGAAAGACCAGAATCAAAAATACAGATGAACATTGGGCATCTGTCTTTTAGATAAATGAAATACTGGAGCTAAAAAACAAATAAGGGTTATTAAAATTTCATTTCAGATGTTGTGTTGCCAAAAAAATTATCTCCAAGAAAATATACATCTGGATAAACAGTGGGTACTGTAATTCTTTACCTTTAATTTATTTTTGCGATAGACATGGACTGAAGTGGAAATTTTTTCCAGGTATTGCTCAGCTGGATTCTGAAGATAGTACTCATATTCCCAGAACTTACTCTCACACAATTTCATCTTCGTCATCTACTCCTCCTCATAGCCGAAGAGGATTTTCAAAGAATGTACCAAAAGATAGTGCTACTAAAAGTAAAAGAAAATATGTTTAATTTAAATTTGTGTTTTTGTCTATCTTTTTAACAATATCTGCATTAATTCCTTAAATATGCAACTGTAACAGAGAAACGTAAAAAAATTGTTTAAATGTAATTAATGTAAATTAAATGCATTATTCTTTGCGATTAAATTTTACTTATGCAGTTTTTTTGCATATTAAATTAGATGTTTTTTATAAAGTTTATTTTTTCTTGTTAGCAGTTGGCTGTTTTTTATATGAATCTGTCAATCCCAAACACTCAGTGTTTTTTTAATTGCCGACATAATTATTTTAATCAGAGCTTTGTTATTGTGAATAAAAATTTTGCTTTATACCTAATGATTTAAAACAGCAGTTTTTAATTGTTTTTGAATTCACAGCTTCCTTATCCAACTAATGCAATTTATTTCTAATATATCTGATTATGTTAGAATCTAATTTCATCTCCGAGGCTTTCCTCTGAGATTACTTGTAAAACTCAACATTGTTTGAGGCTTTGCTTGTCATATTTTTGCATTGTAGTGTATTTTTGTTACATTGAGGTATTGCTGCATATAATTTAACCTGCAAAGTTTGGAAAAATAAATAAAGCAATTAATCTGGAATGCCAGTTTTCACAAAGAAAATGATTTAAATACATTACTTTGTTTTGAATAGTTGCTTAAAATTTTGTCTGAAAACTGGGCAGTATTATCATTTTTATCAAGTCTTTAATAAAGGATATAAAACCTGAACAGAATGTTACCTTTTTTCTCATCATTTTGAGGCACACTTTGAAGTCATGCCATAAACTGGTATATAGCTATTATCATTCCTTTCTTCATATCAAGTTTTGATATGTATTTGATTTTTATGGTAGCTGCTGTTAAGTATTCACTTTCACATAAAGGGGAAGATATAATAGGAATCAATACCTTCATTGCAATATTATGATTCAAGAGCCATTTAAACATATGAAGATTTCATTATTTTTAATATCAGTGGTAATCATGCCCACCTGTAGCATTTCTGACATTTGTATCATTCTTGATGCTGTGCTGATTGGAAAATGTTTTTTAATGAACCAATAATGAAATTATTGTTTACTTTTTTAAATCCTTTTTTTATTTAACGTCGATATTATATTACATTTTTTGTACCAGCTGATAGTTTTCATTATAAATGAAAAATTTAAATAAGTATATTCATGAAAATCCTTGTTATATAACTGGCATTATTTTAGTCATTATTCATACTCTCAGCAGTAGTATTCCATGTGTTAGATCAGCTTTCAGTTTTTACTAATAAATATGATTGCTCACAACAGTCTTACTTTTTCAGTAGTGCTTTATTTATAACATCTTGTATATTGAATATATTTTTAAACTGTAAAAGTTGCATGTAATTTAAGTTCTTTGGATAATATTCCAGTATAGGAAGTTCCCACTTAATCCCTATTTATTCATTTAACTTCGACTTAGCTGTTGCATGGCTGAAGAAGTAGAATTTGTTAATAAGAAAGAAAATAGTTGATTCCAAATATATGCAGCTTCTTTAATGGCAAACTGAAGAAATTAGAATTCCCATTTTGAAAATCAAATAAAACAAACAAAATTTTCAGTTACAGTGCTTAAGATATCTTTTCATATTTATTGTGAAAATTTATGTCGTTAGCACTGGATAGTAAAATATAAATTAAAGGCTATAATTAATGCTAGATAAATTTTGTTAGAAATGAAGTATTTAAAGTTTTTGAAGAAGATTAAGGTAGATTTAATATTAACAGAAACCTCTGCCATCAACGATAAAATTATTTTCTTAAAATCCTCTACTTATACTCCTAATGCTTTAAGAAATTTGAAAGGAATTATTAAAAAAATATGGCTAGGATCATTATGTAAGTAAGTAAAGCCTGTAGCTACATTTCCATATGTAATATCTATAACATGGTACAAAAATCTGTACACATAGGGTAATAATGCTTTTGCTTTGCTGTAAGAGTTAATTTTTCAGTTTTGTTGCATTTCATAATTATATACTTTAGCCTATTTAGAGTTATTTTAAATTTTAGAATTTATGGTAACGATGCAGTTTAAAATGCTGATTTTTTTAAAAATAATTTTCATTACATGTATATCATTACTTAATAGGTGTGCAAAAATCAAGTCTGATATCTGGTTTAACTTCTTCAAAGTCTAATCCAAACCAACCAACACATCTTGGTCAATCACAGCAGCAGTTATTGAATCAGCAGACTCCTCAGCAATCTCCTATATCTACACCTACGACTTCTTCAGCTCCACTGTTACGTCCACCACTATCACCATCACGACCCAAGTGTAATTCAGTATTGCATTTGTTTGGAACATGGTTGTTTGAAGCTGCCCTTGTAGGATCTGATATGTCGTCATTTACATCAAGCTCTGAGCGTAAGTTTCAGCAAGTTTCTTGCATCTTTTCAGTGATGCTTATAAAATTAAGCTATTAAAAATCTAATGTATTTTCTTAAGCACACAGCTCAGTTTTTAAACACGTGCACAATTCAGCCACTAGATTTTTATCCTTAACATACAAGGTCTTTTGACCTCGTATTTCTCCTAACTGGAAAGTATGTGAATTGATGTGCAATGTCAGAAGAGAATTCTTTTATTTAAATTAGGTAATTTTTTTCTTTTTTGGAAAAATTTTAAAGTCTGTTGGCCATAAATTGAATTTCAGATCTTTAATTTTGTAAAAAAGCACTTTATTTTATCATTACTCTATTGATGTACTTTAATCTTATTTTTTTTTTTTCAAGTGAAGTTAAAAATCTTTCAAATTTCTTTAACCTTTTGCTCATTATTTTTTTTATGCAAGTTGCGATTTTATAAAATAAAAAATTCTCTCCCTTTCCCAGCATGTACTAATTGCATGTGACGATAATGTGCATTTTGCAAAAAGAGTACTTCATTATTATCTTTTTTCAAAAAGTAGGCTTTTAGTTGCTTACCCAGTAAGCTTTGCATGGCTGTGGCATGTCTAGTAAGCCCGTAAGCCACTGGAGTGTTCAGTAAGCTTTTACGTTAGACATTTTATGCAGAACCATTTGAAGTTTATATAATATGTATTCACATTGTATTTGACATTTTATGCAATATTCTTAGAAAATGATCAGTACTGCTAAGTTAGATTCTTGATAATTTTAATGTCATTTAAAAAAAATGGTGATACTTGATGAAAATTTAATGTTTTTATTTAAATTGACACCTAGATATTTTTCTGTCTGATGCAGTCTCTGCGGGTCTTAAGTTCTGCTACCAAGCACGCCTCCCTAAGTTCTAATTTTTTTTTGCCCTTTAATTTTGGGTCCTAGTGCTCTCCCTATATTCTAAAAATTTTATCATTCCTTAATTTTGTTACTTGGTGCTTCTCTAAATTCCAAAAAATTTGTCTTCCTTAAAATCTGCCGCCCAGTGCAGCCATACGAGCTCTGGTACTGGTTCTGTTTTATGTGAATAAAAATTCCTTGTCGACATTTAGCATATTTAACTTAAATCTGTAATCAACACCAAGTGTAATAGTCAATATAAAAGGTTTCTATTTCTTTGTTATTCAATTGCTAATATAAAAACATTTGTTTAGGCATCGCTGCATGAGCCATTACTTAAGTTATCGCGTGCTGATAAACATGCGGTGATGAAAGCAAAACATTATAAATAATGATTTGCTAGGTAGGCGTTAGGTATACAAAATATTAGTAGTTATAAAATCAAGATATTTCTATGTAGAATGTTTCGGTTTGATATGTACGCCAAGCAGATATACAGCTACAGAACCAAATTATTGATCACATGAATTTATGCTAAAATGATTGTTTTTTCAATAACGAGCTATTTTATTTAGTGCCCAGGGGAAATTAAGAATTAGTATTCTCCACGTTTTCTTGCGGGGAAAAAAATCAAATGTGCATGCGTAAAACACACACACACACAAAAAAAAAAAAAAGCTTAAAAAATTTTTTTGTTCATGGCTTTTAGGTCTGTATTTTGGATCATTCCGGATATTGGATGTCTGGATCTGTGTACTGTACTATTATTATAATTACAGCTATTACGATAACTGAACTTAGTGGTGCAACAACCCTAACGCCCAATATCTGCTTTCCTGATCATGGGCTCAGGGGTGAATGAGCGTATGCCGTGGACAAGTAGTCGGCTTGTCACAGGACCCCTGGTGTTTAGTTTCTAAGTGAACTTGGTACTCATTTTATTAACCCACTCAAGGGATGAAAGGCTGAGTCAACTTTGCCCAGCCCAGGGATTGAACTCCTGTGGTGCTACTGTGTAGTTCTCTAGCCACTGGGCCTTACTGTTATTACAATACTGGAACAAAATACAATTTTCCTTTTACATATGCAAAAATACCAGTTTTCTATAGAAGCATTGGGATCTCTGTGATCACCCTTTTTCATTCTTCTGATTTTGTTTTGATTTTAACAGTTCTTACTTTATAATCAGATCCATGATGGACTTTAATTGTCAGGACTGAGTGTTCTATGCATAGCTTTAGGGAACATGGTGAAGTCACTCCTTCTAAACTACAGTCCTGCTCTGGAACAGTGAGCTGAAAAATGTTGGCTTTGTTCTAGTGTAGATACTGTGCTGGAAATTAACTGCACGTGAAAGGTACATGCATGTTTTTCGGTCACATATGAAACCATTGAAGAAACCTTTGGTTGGCTTCATTTAGACATTACTGGAATTCTAGAAGCATTTAATATCTTTGTGTGATCTTTTAGAAATTCTAATAAATCTGTGATGTTTGGTATTTTTTCTTTCTTTAAATTTCTCTTCCACCATAGCTTAATATTCTGATCAAGTTTCTTGTTAAGAATAAAGGCAAATATAGTAGACAAAACCCCATCTAACTTTTGTTGTAGACACTAACAATCTTACAGGTTCACTTATAACATCAGTTAAATTTAGAATTGCAGAAGCTACTTATAATTAGAATCCGTTATAGCTATCGTTTGGATTATTCTAAAGTCATCTCCTTTCAGTGCTGATTTTAAATATTACAATTTTACAGGATCTGATAAATTTGTGTTCTGTTCAATACTCACTTTAAAAATATCCTTAAAGGAAAGCCAAAAATGCATTTCTCCTGAAAATGTGGGTAATGAAATCTTATGTGAATGCACAACAGAAATTTCAGAAATTACTGTATTTTCCAATTTATTCTCTTTAACAATTTTCACCAATCTATTATTTATTTCAAATTCTATATTTATAAGAGTACTATTTATTTCATCTTGCTCACTGAAGACTTTTTCAATATTTTCTCCAGCACTTAAATTAATAATGGAATTGAAATACTATCAAATTCATTTTGCAGGTTATTTACTCCTTTCTTTTAGCATCTGGCTGTAATCCACAGACATAATTCCTCCAGAAACAAAAGAGCAAATTTTCCTGTTCTACAATTAGCTTATTTATTAGTGCTATTTACTTAGTTGATTTCACTTCGACTCGTTTTGGACCACTCAAACTGGTCCAGCTAATTACTAAAATGGACTGCAACTCTAATTAAACTAATTAACAAACTGAACGATTATATTTAATCATTTTATTTTATTCATTTGTGGAAGACACTTGGGCAACCACATGCATTCCACTTTGCCATTGAGGTTTAAAAAAAAAGAAAATCTTTTGTTAACAGTAGTGATGGCAGTGCCATCTCACTTCAAAGGGATTTAACAACATATTTATCTTTCATGTTTAAAATAATCCAGGCCTTTAGAGTTGAATAAATTTCTCAAAATCTTGAACATTTTAAAACAGCATTTCTGATAGCAAATTATTGCATGTTAAATTCTAAAAGAAAGAATGAAATTTTTTATTTTCTTCTCTTAGTTACAAAAAGATTAAGTATTTATTTTTTTATTGTTTTTGAGATATAATTTTGGGAATAAACATCCCCATAACTTATATTTCATTTTATTATTGAGTGTTTAAGGAACTGTATAATTATTTGTAATATTTTTCCTTGCAGAAAATGACAGTAGTTTAAGAAGGCCAAGCTCACTTGTGTTAGATAGTAGGCAGAGTTCAGCTCCTATGTTAGAGTCTTTTGAAATCCCATCAAATTTAACTCTGGAAAACTTTGAAGCTGGTCAGGCAGAAGCTGTTGGTTCTCTATGCCGTATATTTTGCGCTAAACGCACTGGTGAAGAGATTCTTCCTGTTTATCTTGCAAGATTCTATTTAGCTTTACAGTATGGGCTGTCTGGAGGTTTGGTAAGATATTTCATGAACATTTTTCACAAATGACTCATTTTATTATTTATACATTTTTTAAATCACTATAATAAATTTATCCATTATTTCAGTTTGTAAAATCACAGCATTTAAAAACTTGATGTTTATTTTTACATATTGGACATTCATGTAAATTCATTTGAAATTAAAAATGATTTTTTGTTGTTTTTGTAGCATTAGGCATAATCTAACTAACGTATTTTTATCAACACATTAAAAAAATGACTGATTAATTTTTAGAAATTTGCTTTCTTTTCATTCTCCTGAAAATTTGAATCAAAATATTTAACTAACTAGTTTACTTGAAATTTAGGCAAGGGAGCAAATGTTAGCAAGTATTTTATTGAATTCAAGTGATTTACTCCGAAAGGACTTAGATGGAGTGATGGTCTTAGTTCCCCAATTTCTTCAAGCTCTGGAATTAGTATTACCAGCTGAAATGAAAATGAGGTAGTTATGCAATTTTAATAAATTATATATATAT
>KK120066.1:85341-114023 GCA_000611955.2 Stegodyphus mimosarum | reverse complement strand
TGCTGAACTTTAAAAACTTAAATAAGACAGATATATATAATATAATCCATCTTCATTTAAGTTTTTAAGTGCCCCCTACCTGCCTCATATACATATGTGACATAGATATGGAGACCTTGGAAGCACATAAACAGCTGAGTTTAGTGTTGCATATACCTAAGTTTCAACTGAATACAAAACAAAAGAGCTGTATGTTTTTGTTTTGATTGCTCTCTAGATGAGATCTTTCAAGTCATTAGTTATAACCGGAGCCACACTGTTACTCGGGGTTAGTGTGAGAACAGTTTCTGAATTTCTTGAGGCAAGCACATGATAAAGGCAGCAAAAACTGAAGGTACAGGAAAAGTTAGGACCCCTGAAGTTTACTAGAATTTCTGAAATGATTTATATTGCTGCCACGTGTCAGATTTTCTCGTTTCCAGTTCTTATTTTAAAACTTCGTTTGCAATTAATTTAATTACACATATCTTATGATAATGGTTCAATCTGACAGAAAAGTTTAAAAAAGATTTAAATCTCTCCTCTTTCTATTCATGTTTCCGAAACAGTTTTCACCTTTTTTTTCTCAGTTGTCAGGCTTGAATAGTTTATAACTTTTCTGACGCATGTTAATTTCAACACTAGTTTTTGTGTATATAGGTTTAGGAAAAAATACCTAAGCCTCAGCTGTGTGTAATTATTGTTTAAAATGGCAATGAAATCTTACTCAATATGATTCATAAGGTACTGATGTAAATATATTTGAACTTCTTGCATCGCATAGAAGAAAAGTTACAGTACAACGAATGATAGTTATTGCAAAAATTCACCTAACAGACTCTCATTAATTGTAGGCCTTTCATACTGGTCACTGTAATAGAAGGGTCATTATAACAAGTGTTGATTGTGCTAACATTTCAAGCATGTTTTTCTTAAAATCTAACTATTTAGATATTCTCTTTCAAAATTAGAGAAAATATAAAGGAGACAGACAACAATCAGCTATTTTGTATGAGCAATGAATGTTTTCTTGAAAAATGAAGTGGGTTTGGCTTATTTGATTATGGCGAAGCAGTCAAGGGCTATCTGCCTAAAGGGAGGGATATCTTCATGGAGGACTTCATGAGGCAAATTGACTCATATACACATTGCACATGGGGAAAACCATGAAAATGCCCATGCACCCAGCTCGTTCGAGGGATTCCAACCTTGGACCGAACCACCCGTATTCAGCGACTTAACCGTTCCACTGCTGGTGGGATCCTGAAAAATGAAGAGACCCAATGGAAGCCATTCATTGTGATATAGGCCAAATAAGAATATTTCCTAAAAGCTTTTTATAAGGTTTTTCGCTGAATTTCCCACAAGTGTTTTGTATTAAGAAGGCTTTTTTGTACATGTTTGTAATAGGTATGTTTTATATATGCATATGTCTAAGTAAAGTCGAACTGAGATTTCGCCAAATAACTTGACCTCAGAGATTAGAGAAGCGAAATTAAAGTACAACAAATTAAAGAAGCTATGGGACATTTCTAATCAAGAGAAATCTAAATACGAGGTCACTTAGATTCTAAAAAGTTTTCGTTAGCTGCTGAATCTTCACACGGTTTGCACGTAACGGTATGGAACTATTTATTTCATTTATTAAAATATAATAAATGATTTATTAATTAAAAATTTGCTTTGATGAGATCCATAAAAAATAAAAATTTGTTAGCGTGTTTATTAGTTTTGTACATGGAGGGTTGAAAGCATTGTGTAAATAATTTACGCAAGCCTCCCTACTATGCAGAAGATGTTTCTATAATGCTGTATAATTTATTTTAAGGAATATTTCGTGTTTGGATGTGTACTCTTAAAATCAATATGTAATAAAATAAGCCTGAAAGATCTTTTCAAACATTCTTTTTTTTATCATAAGCAAATGAAAATTTTCCATCTTTCCAATAGCTCTTCAGTGAGCTAAATATTAAGTCTGCTTTCACTGCTGATAATTTTTACAAGAGAAATTTTTTTTAAACAGCTGGTTTTATTTATGTTCAATACAATAGAATTAAATATTCACTCCAGAATCGAATTCAGGATATAGCTAGGAATTTTCAGCAACCTATTTTTTCTTGGCAATTAGTTATTATGCTTCTAGAGGTACATAAAGGAAACTGATTGAGCAAGAGATGCATAAAACATTTATTTTTAATCTGCAGTAATCAGTGTATAATTCACATGAATTAAGTCTTAAACATGTATACTTTTAATAAAATAAAACCACAAACGTAAGAAACTGGCATCCTTAACAAGAGGTTTTATAAAAAAAAAATAATTGTATTAATGGTTTTATGTCGTTAAAAGGAAGACTCATCAAATTATGATTACAAGATGATTAAATTACAATTACAATTACAAGAATTAATTTACAAGATGTCTGAAAACAGATATAATAATTTATAAGGTATTTCATCTCTACTTTCTGAATGCCTTTGCGGTGTAACGGTTAGCTCCATCAACATGCATTCGCGAGGTCCAGTTCGAGTCCCAACGATGGCATTGCTCATTTTTCGTATTTCCTATTGCAAAATTCCTAATGACTCTACAGTGGTGCTCGAATTAAAAGGTGGTGGATGATGATTCTTCACTGCAGGATTTGACAATTGGGTCTCTTAATCCCAGTTGCCCTTTAAAAGGGGGAGTATATAAGATATTTTCTCCCTCCTTTCTGCATGCCTTCAAGGTGTAGCAGTAGTACACTCGGCAGGTAGAGAGGTCTAGGTTCGAGTGTCGATGAGAACATTGCTTATTTTTCATATCTCCTGCTTCAAAATAACCTAATGACTCTACACATTTTTTTATTAAACCATTATTATTTTATTGTTTTCTAATTATTTTGTTTCTATAAAATTCGTGATAATGATTGAATCCCATGCAATGGAAATAAACCCATGAAACATCACGGAAAGATGTCACTACTTATCATGGCCACTGCAATAAGATAACTTTATGTATGTGTTACTTATCTCACTTGTTTGACAGTAATCTCAAAACAAGTCCTTGAAATTCATCGTAACAAGGAGAGCAAGATTGTACCTGTCATTGGCAAGAGCTTTGAGCACCATACAGGTGACAGTATGACTTTGCTCAGTTCCGCCCTCAATTTTGAAGAAGAGCATCCCAGGGGGAAGGGTTTGAAGGTCTCCCACCCCTCATTCCCTATCACTAATTCTCAAGAGGACGTTCAGCTTGCCATATATTTATAGTGCCCCCATGCTGTACGATTTACAAACATCCATGCCTTCTCCGGGATTCGAACTACTATTCATCATAGAATGTTTATAAGCATCTTCTTATAATTTTAATACTTTACATAAAAGATTCGCTAGTTAGTATATAAAAAAATCACAAGAACTGCAAATAACTTTTCCAAATTTATTAAAATCTAGGTTCAGAAAAATGTGTAAATGGTAACTATAACAGAAATGTATACATGGCAAAACCTGGATGATCACTGGAAGTTTTAATGGTATTTTATGCAAATTATGCCTAAAAACACTTTTCTGAGCCTGCGGATGTTGATGCTTGCTTTCATATTCAGTGTAACTGTATTTAACAATAGGTTTCGTAGTCTTACCTGTATGGCAACTATGATAAGACTTATGTCAGACTTCAATTTTGTGACATCATGCTTATTCCATCTATTCTAACCTCCATGCTGTAAATGGTGTATCACTTTTCAAATTGTTGCTGCCAAAACATCGCCCTGTGTTATTTTTAAAGAAATCAAATGATAAAGATTCTGCATGTATGAATATATGTTCCTCGTACTGTGAAAAAACAACATTACCTAGAGTCATCAAATTTTGAATAACGTAGGTCTTCATCCGAACATGTGCACCTGAAAGTCTGAATTCTGAATTTCTAATTTATTTTACTATTACTTAGTTCATATTTTTTAAAACTTTAATGAATTTTTGATTAAACCGTTCAAAGATTTGAAAATCAGCTGTGGCAACACTGTTCGAAATGAAAAATTTATCTCCAGCGTGAGACTGTTGCCATTCAGAAAAATGTAAGATATTTATCTTTCAGTTTTAATTAACAAACTCTGAAACAGCTATATGCTACCACGGCAGGAAATAAAATACTTTTATCTTCCATGCTGGCAGCATGAATAAGCCATGCGGCAGCATAAATAAGCCTTCAGTCTCGAGATTCAATCTGGAGGATCTGAGTAACGAAATAAGCTTTTTAAAAGCAATAAATGCAGTTCTTAAGAATATTTTTTCTGCTTCTTAATGCCATTGATTTAAATAAACATGTATTAATCATGAGATATCTGATTAGAAATAGTCAATATTTTTATGAAATTAGATGAACACATCAAAATCATTATATACTTTTTCTTTATCGTGGTAACTGGCTTAGGCGACTGGCCTCTGACTGAATATTTATATGATGAATTGAGAAAAGAAAAATGTATTTCAACATTTCAATGTATAAAAAATATAAAAATTTATTTCAATACTTATTACTACTTCGAGAATTCTGAACATATGCAGCTATTCAGATTTTAAAACTTTTGTGATTTTGTTGTTGAGCTATATGTGGCGTAAGTGTGAAGAAAATGATGCTTAATAATAAAGTCAAACAAATATTAGCAGGAGTGAGAGCACAAGCTGGCTAAAAAAAAAAAAAAAAAAAAAAAAAAACCTTAACAAACCCCTTTGGGTGGATGTTAAAATCTAAATCCTTTCAGATTTTTTTCTTCCTTCCACTTTTTTTTCTTTCTTCCTTTTTAGTTCAAAGGGGCTGTGTCCCTGAAGGACTATTGTTTTCATTTTGCGATTTTGCATCGGGAACATTAAATGTCAGTTCACTTTTCAAACTGTTGCCACTAAATATTGTAGCTCTGTATTAGATTTTAAGAAATTAAATAATGAAGAATGTGCATAAATGTATGTATGTTTCTTGCATTGTGATAAAACGACGGTACCTAGAGCCATCGAATTTTGAATGACGTAATCCTGCTGCGGATATGTGCATCTGGAAGCCTAAATTTGAAATTTGGAATTTGTTAATATTCTGTAAAACTTTAACGGATTTTAGATTAACAAAGTCAAGGATTTCAAACCGAACAATGGCAACATTGTACGGAAAAAACATTTTTATCTCCAGCATGTGAGACTGTGTATTGGAAATTCTAAAGATATGCTTAATTTAAAATTATTTTGCGATATTGCTCTTGAACTGACTTTTATGGTTTAGGTGCGAAAAACATGATACTTAATAAATAAAGGTAGCACGTAAAATGTTAAAAAAACTCTTCTTTGGGTGCAATGTAAAATCTGAAAGCTTTCTTTTTTTTTTTTTTTTTTTTTTTTGTTTTTTTTTTTTTTTTGGGGGGTTTTTTTTTTTTTTTTTTGAGTATTGTATATTTTTTGGGGGGGGGATTTTTTTTTGCATAAGGGCCCAAGGGTTCTAGTCACGCCACTGAGGGTCATGTAATCAAAACCAGTTATTCAACTAAACTTTTTCAGGCTTAACATGTTAAATTCTGCTTAGAAATTTATCCATAATGTCTATAAAATATTAATTTCTTTGTTTTCCCCCAGGAAAAAATTCCATGGGAATTATCCTTTTCCAGTAAAAAAGGTCACTATCAAAATCTTAACTAAAAGTTTCTGTAGCTGTGATGAACTTATCCAGCTTGGATTGGGATTTATTTTATTTATTTATTTATTTATTTTTTTCAGTATCATAAGCAAGCACCATGTTTTTTTCTTTTATCAAATTTTGTTTGAAAAAATGAGGATTAATTTGATCTTTCTCTTCTGCATTCGGTGCATTTTGGACAAAATAAAAATATTTTTTCTTTTTTCAAGATCTTCATAACATTTTGTGATTAATGTTTTTACTGAAGTTTATTAGTTTTTACTGAAGTTTATTAGTTTATTCAAAGAGTCGAGTGATGATTTTTCAGCATCACTGTTGAACTTCATTGATGTTCTCATCTGTTGGTAAAAAGTGACCAGTCCATAGTTCATCATCACTATCTTTATATCCACCACAAAATCGTGTATACCAATGAAAAACATTGAATGATATTATTGAAAGATCTCAGTTTGTTTTTCACAAAATTTTGAATGCTGCCATTTTTTTGTTTTTCCTGCTTTACACAATTTTTTGTTCCCCCCCCCTCAGCTTTTGAATCAGTAGCAACAGATCATTATTGAAACAAAAGTGATAAACTTCATAGAAAATTATGTATGTAAACAGATAGTATTTTAGGAGAAGTAAGTTGAGATATCATAGTAATAAATGCTGCTAATTATAATTTGCCAGGTTTGCTGATATTTGTTTGAAAGATTAGTCTTAAAATTTTGTAGATGCACTGTGTGTACATAAACTAAATATTTTGATTCTTCATCTCTATTTTTATGCATACAGGTGGTCTCTTATTTTACATACAAGATTCAGCTGCCAGTGAAGAAGTTGAACAGATTACTCAACCTTCTTCAGCAGACACTGTTAGTGTTGAATCTGTCACCAGTCTATTGTGTTCTGGTATGTGTATTAAAATTTATTAGTTATTACTTTTTTTTTCAATTTAAAACTTTTAATGTACTAAAGTAAAGTACTGTGTTAATTACATAATATTTTTGTATTCTTTTATAATTAATACTTCATCCTGATTATTACCATTATTTAAGATTATTTATTATTTAGTGTAAAAAAATGAATTTCATTATTTTGTTACATAAATGAGTTATGAACTTGCTTATTTATTTTTAGTTAAAAAGTTTATTTTATGTGTTTTTTTCTTTTCTTTGCTTATATTAAAATTTTCTATTCTTGCATCTAAGAAGCATTTTTAGACTATTTTTTTAAAGTAATTTCAATTGTTAGATAAGTTTCCAGAGGTGAAAGTATTATCAAAAATCGAATTGTTGCAGGAAGAGGAAATAAGTTTAAAAATATTTTGAACATGTATAGGATAAAGTGAAATATTCCATCTTCATGTATTTTACTGCATATTTGATTTTATATACAAAACAATTTCCTATGTGAACCATAGAGAATAATTTATTTTAGCAGTAAATAAAGTTTGTGTTTACTTAAGATAGAACTTTTTTAAAAGAAAAAAATTAAAAAAATTCCCAACTTTTGCAAGGCTAACTGAAAGTTTTTGTTATTTAAATATAACACCAAAAATCAGTAAAAGAATAAAATGGAATGTTGAAATTAAAAACTAGTTATAATTTGGAGAAATATGATAAACATTTAGAACAACTTTTAATTCTGATTTCAATTATTCAAAGTATCTCTAAGCTTATTTTCTTAACTACTGTAAAAATTTTGGTGTGCTTTTCTGGAAATCAGAAATTTGTTATTTAATAATGATATTGGCTGTTACACTTTTGTTAATAATAATGAAGGTAAGCATGGCCCTTTTTAAATTACCATTGCTTTGCTTACAATATTATTATATTTTGGATGCACCTGGCCCCTTTCTTCAGACCTGCAGCCAGAAGTAGCCGAAAGCTGTTGTGACTCCTTAAGTTCATCTGAATGTAGCAGTTTGGGTCCTGATCTTGACAATCTTCTTCGGACAGATTTTCCCCTTCTAGTGGATGGTAAAATTAGAACACTTATAAATATAAAACAAATCTCTTTTCTCCAAATGTGGATATATGGACCTTTTATTTTCTTTTCACTACTAACCAGTTTCTGTCTTTGGTGATGGCTGTTACTGTTCTCACTTTTTTAGTTATTTTTTATTTCTGTAAAAGTGTCTGTTTTTAGTTTTGTGATGTAATTATTTTTTCTCCTTTTCTATCAAGTCTTTAGAAACTCATAATTTTTGGTATTTTGGTGAATTAATCTAGTAACAGTGTTTTGTATCTTTTCCACCTATTATTCATCATTTGTGCAATTTTCATGTGAAGCACGACTATTAATTATTAAAGCATGCAAAAAAAAAAAAAAGGTTACCTTTCTATACATATGAAATATATTAAATTCTGATATCTTATGAAAATACTAAGATCAGAGACCATTAAGTGAATTATCTTTTAAGGTATGCAATATAAATTTCATGGATTTATTAAATGAGCTAGTTAATTGTATAAAACATTAAAAGCATTTGTTTGAAAAAAATGCCTTTTTAAGGTCATTAAGCTCATATTTGTGTGTGAGTTTAATCTACTTATCTTGTGATATGCTAAGTATTTTAACTGTTGTTAAATTCTCATAATCTTGTTGCAGCAGTTGTTTTCAAAGTATTCTAAAATATACCAGATATTAAGTCTTGTACATCAAATAACCAATATTTTGAAAATTGTAATTTTATTGTAACATGTTTCAGCATAAAATGTTTATTATTATTTTCAAATATTATTTTGCTTTTAATGTGCTTTACATTTTTTTATACAGATGTTAAGTATTTTTTAGTAAAAAACTACAATCATTTACACACTGCATTATATTATATTTGGGCTTCTTCCTTTAATAAAAATGTAAAAATGTTAAAAAAAAAAAATCCTATTTAAACGCTCACAGTGTTTATGCTAGGTGATAGTTTCATAGCTGCTAATAAGTATGCAATTTAAAATAAAATGCATAGCTCTCTCTAAATGTTCAGAAAGCATTAATGAATTATATCTCAAGGCAGCATCATATATACTATTTTAATATAACCTCTCAGCAAAACTTGTATACTTTATATAGAATGTATTTTCTTCATTAGTATTGTTAATTTTTTTAAATCATATTACAAATTTTAGACAAAACTAGTTAGAATATATGATAAACAGTTAATGCTTATTCAATTTAAACAACATTTTCTTGTTAATTAAATCTGATGAGTAGGTTCTTGCATTTTAATACATAACTTTGATATATTATTTAAACATTAGGATATTAGAATAGTTTAATAGAGATTCAATAAATATTCAGCCTGTGACCATATTTATAACAAATCTGCAGTTAGTGAATTTGTATTTATTTATGCTCTTTAAAAATAGAAATTACTATGTATTAAGATAGCTTGATTTTAAGACCAGTTTTGCAATAGATTATGTTAATTATGGTGATAAAAAAGTAAAAGAATAGATGCTTTTGTTCATTGTGAGAGTATTTACAATATAAAATATAGAAAATTATTTATATACTGTTGTAAAATAGAAGAATTTAATTAATTTAAGCATGAAAATGCTTTTAATAATTTAACTTATTTTTTTAAAAGATATAAATTAAAATTACTGCAGATTGCAAAGTTTTGAAACTTTTTTATTAACAAAAAATTGGTGTTTTATTCTTTTTTTACACACTAGTTTTTCTTTAAAGGAGTTTGGGAAAAAGTAAGCCATAAAGCTAAAAAAATTTAGATATTTCTTGAAGCTAAAATTAAATTATTTGTTTAAAGAATTATTTGTTTAAAGATATCTGCATTGTAAACATTATCCATAAAATATTTATATATTCCTTATTTAACTTGCTGAAGATATTCCATTGTGTTAAATATCTGTGTAATTGTAATTCGGTTCTAAGCTATGTATGACAAAAACACGAAATAATGAACCAGAATGAAAATAGGCATTGTTTGTGTTTAAATAAAGCGAATGCAAAGTTTTATTTCAGAATCTGTTTGTAATATTGAAGCTATGAACTATGCAAAGTAATGCTGAATAAGGAGAAGTAAAATTTCTCATGTTGTGTTTATAAGCTGCAGTGTGAGAACAAAAATCATCACTGAGTGTACAAAACTGTAAACTTTATTTCACTATCATTGCATAAAGAAGCCTATATGGTAAATTATCATAGTTATATGATTGAGAAAAGAGTCTGCAAAAGCATTTCCAAAATCTAAGGAAGCGGTCTACAGTTACATTATACTTTTTCATAATATTAATTGTTATAAAATACATGTGAAAAGGATTAACTCATATATGAAAGGAACTTTCATTGAATTGTTTTAATTTACACCAGCTCAGCTGTTTAGTGCATTGTTAAATATTACAAGTAATTAAATATATGTGCTAGATTAATAATTAATGAAGAAAAACTTTCAGTGTAGTAAATTTATAAGAAGTTAAATAATTTGATACTGAAGTATATTTTAATTTGAAGATCTGATCTGATCATCTGTTAATTATAGTGATTATTTTCCTTGGTATAGATTCAACACATGCTCTGTTCTTGCGAGCTACGTATCTCATTTGTCATCGTTTGATATCATCTTGGAAAACTGACCTTAATGTATCTTTAGCAGCTCTGGAAGTTCTGTCTGGTTTAGCTCGCATACATCTACCTCAAGCAGGTTTTTATCTTTTTATAATTTAGCTTCTTAGATTCTCCATGATAATTTTTTCATATCAATATAATATTTCTGATATAAAAAATTTATATTTTTTTTATTGCTGCTGTACAGTAAAAATTGCTGCTGGTAAGTATGTAAATATATCTTATCCTCTCATTACCACAAACTGTTTGCCAATATTGAATAATAATATATTTAAATAATAAATCTTGCTTATTCATGAATTTAACCATGCTTGATTATTTAATCAGCCAAAGTATTTACTATTCAGAAATCCATTTAAGTATTGATATCGCAGTGTTCCATCTTCCGTTGAGTAAACAATTTGATTGCAGATTAAATAAGATTATAGAAACTACTGTAAAATGTAGAGCTGCAATTTAAGGGTCAAATCTTGTCATAAAATTGATAAATTAAATATAATTTTTTAATGCTACATGCATTCAATATTTGAATCAAGATTAGAAGCTGATAAAGCATTTTGGTTTGTAAAGTTATTCCATCAATAACAGAATGATTAAAACACTCAGAATTATTAGATGCATTCCTGTTCTCTTGGCATTCACTCCAGGAAAATAATTTTTGCAGTCAGTAATTATCAGAAACAAAATGGCTTTTATTCGGATTTGAATGATTGTTTGCAATTAGGCATTGAATCAGATTTTGATATTGCCTATTTTGTTTATTACAAAACATAAGCATAGTTACTTTGTTACTGTTAATTTTATATTTAATGTTGAATAATATATTATGAAGTCAAGAAGTTATTTCTCATTGGCACAAACTAAAATTTTATGTTTTGAAATAAACACAATAGGCAATTTCTACTAAATTGACAACTAATTTTCAAGTGAAAATATTTTCATTTTCATGGCTCATATGTCAAATATGACATTTTTGGGAATTTTTAAATTTCAAAATTCAACTTAAAATTGTGATATTAAGAATTTTATGGAGTGAATATTCATCTGATTTTACTCGATAATAATTTGTCACTAGTAGGTATTTTAAAATGTTTTCTTCAGATAAAGTAACTGTATTCTCAAAATAATGTGGACACAGCTTATAATTTCATTGTTTAAAATAATCAGACTAATTAAAACTGGGTATAAATCCTTTTTTATAAAAAAATCATCCCATGGAATTAGTATATATTTATGATCACTACTGGCTACTCTGTTGTTACTGGAAAAGAAGTATATTTCACTTGTGAATTGTAAAGAGAGTAGGAATTGATTTTGTCAAGTGAATTACTGATTTTCAAAGCAACAAGTAACTGTATTATTATTTCACGTGTATTGAAAAAATATTTATACACTAATTTATGCATTTTATTTTAATAATTTGAATAATCCGTCATTGTGTCATTGAGATAAAATTGAATATTCCACGTTATTTGCCAAAAGTTAATAAATTTTGATTACCTTATATAAAAACTGTTCTTATTTTGTTATAAATTTCAGTCACATGTTTTTTTTTTAGATTTCAGAATTAAATCTTTTTCAGGTACATTGAAAAAGTTTAGTTTTGAAGATATTAGTATTAAGATGTTATATTTTCAATTGAACCTTAGTTAATCCTGTTTTTGAAAGTATCATTCATATCTTTTGGCTGATGTGGTAATGCATTATATGGCCAAAATATCTGGCCTTCTGTTTTTTTCCCCCCAGAACCAAACTGTATTAATATGAATTTGGTCCATTGCTTCTGTAATAGTTTGGACTCTTCTCTGAAGGCTTTCTACAAGGTTCTGAATTGTTGCTGCATAAATAACTTTCACAATTTAAGATAAGTTAATGTATAATCAGGTTTCTAATTTATGGTTGTGTTTGTTTGGTGGGGATTGGGATTGGTGGAGATTTTGTCAAATTCTTCATTACTCATCTCATGAAACTAGTCTTGCTTCCACTTCATTTTATGAATGAGAGGATTAATTATGTCGGTCGAGAATCCGTGGTGAACTGTTGCCATAAATAACATACTTAACCTTTAAGTATTGACTTAAAAGCTCTCAGAACACATATCAGTTCTCAAGAATTATGGGATCAAGCTTAAATATGAGAATAATCTCATATCATTATACATTCTTGAGCAAACATCATAGCTGGCTTAGCGTATAAGGACACTTAACATTTTCCTTTGTGTTCACTAAACTCAGATTCGCCCCGAGGCTACTAAATGATAAAACATGATTCACTAATGCATGTAATGCATTTCCAACAAATTTCAGTCTAATAGTTGCAACTGCAGTTGAATCCTTTTGCAACAAATTTCAAGAGACAAAATTTAGTTCATTGTATCTGGTGGTTCACTATAAATAATCTAATCAGGAAAAAAGGATCATATCATAAAATAGGGCAAAAATTGATTGATGAATCACATTTAAAGAGTGATTAGTAATGTTGCATCTTCCAAAAAATATCAGTAGTAATTTTAATTAAAAAAATAATAAGATTAATTAAAGTTAATTACAGTTATTATTATGTGCAGTTATTAAACTTCTTTTTCATTTATTTTCAGTTTCATAGTGTATTGATAATGTTACATAAAAATTGCTTAGCAAAACTCATGGTTCACTTCACTTCACCTGCACATTTCCATCCAAAATAAGAATTTAGAATTATAAATAAACGTCAGCTTTAAACAGAAGCTGTCTCATAGCTCAATTGAGGAATCTAAATGGAATCAAAGAATCAATTCAAATTCTTTGTCTCAATTGATTAGCGATTCTGAGGCTTAATAGAATCTTATAAGGTATGTTTATTGTCTGTTCAGGTTTTCCAAGAACTGAGTGCTACAACTGCATCCCATAGCCTTTTGTTTAATTTGTAATGAATATGAAAGTTCTTATGTTCCAGTTAACGTTTTTATGCCTTTAGTTAAAATCTGCATGCAATAGTTGTAGAATTACCAACAATTTAACAGTTGTTTAAGTGCAGCTAAGCATACTGGAGCAGCCATATTTGTTGAAACTTAGCAGAATAGTGAATTAAGTCAGTTTTTGCACCTTCGGTGTCTTTTTGCTGAGTGGGACCAAAATTAAACGTTCGGTTTTGTGCACTAAAAAATCTGCCTTCTTGCCCACCGGCAAAATTGCTTGTATTTGAGTAGAAACTCTCAATTTTAGTTGTAAAAAAATTTTTTTAAAATTGTTTTAACCATATTTGGTGTTTTATGTTTTTCCGTATTTTTCAATTTTTAATGAAGATATTTTGAGTTTTTATGTATTTTTGCCTTGCTACGAAGTAAGAACTGAATTAATTGAATGAGAAATATATCTCTAATTAAATTAGAGGAAATAAGTTTAAATGAAATGCAGCAAAATATGTGTATAATTTAATGGGCCATAACAAGGCAGTCATAGGGTGTCCACATCAGGTTTTTTTTTTTTTTTTTTTCTTAAGGCTAGTGATAATTTTAACTAGACTTAACATACTTACAGATATTGGTAATTTGATGTAGCTGGTTTCATTATAAAACAAATCAATGTCTATTAATAACATTTCAAGTTTAGTCTTGCTGAAAGGTATGGAGTACATATTTAAATTTGAAAATTCTGCTATACATCTTTTGGTGCTTCATGACATACTAGTTTATCATAACACATGGGTTGGAAAATATTGTTTTGGGGCATGAATTCAGTTTAGATAGCTTCCATGAGTAACTCAAAACTATTTCCTTTCAATAGATTCCCTTGAGGGCAAGAGGGCTGTGAAGTGGATATGTGATTATATAGTCTTTCAGTGTTCAAGACCACCTCCTGCACATTCGAAGGATTTACATTCAACAATAGTTGCAGCTTATCAATGTGTTACAACTTGGCTTGTTGAACATCCTGATCTTCTGAATGATAAAGAGACTGTTCACACTGTGCTTGAAGTTGTTGAACTCGGAATATCTGGATCTAAATCTCAAGTAAGTTTAATGCACTTTTATCCTTATCATAGGTAATGTTAATGAAATAGTACTCAAAAATCTTTACTTGTGACATAAGCAGTGAAACTGTAATGTGCACCTTGGAATATCAGCTGACAAAATAATATTTTTATATATTAATATCCAAGGCCCTAACTTATTTTTCTTTTGCAAACAAATAGTTAATTATAGCCTTAATATTAATTAAAACAGATGTAAGTGTGCTTAATATCATTTATGTGTCTTCAGCAACCTTTGGTGTATATATATATATATATATATATATGTAGTTTTCACATATGTGAGTTTGGATGAATTATGAAACACAAATTCAATTTATAATAGCAGTAAAATAGAAAATTCACATATTTACTCTGAAAAAAAAAATGAAAAATTGAGTTAATTATTACAAAATTATATCTATCTACATTGTCATTAATACAGTGCAATATATTATAACAAAAGAGAATTTTTTTTATGTTGAATAAAGTAATGCATTTTGTAATTTTGAATGGATAAATCTTAAAGACAAAATTTGCTCTTAATTCTGCTGAGCTTGAGAGACAGCTTAAAAGTATCAAAATTTACTGCAATACTACTGAGCCTGAAAGCTTAAAGGTATCTCAGTTATATTGCACTTTTCATGCAGAATTTCAGAAACTGTGTGCTTGCCTTTACACCATACAATAAAATTGCAGATGACATCAGAAAGTAAGGCTTTGGGAAATGGTGCACTATGTTTTAAAAAGTATCGTAAACGGTAACCGATCATTATTTTTGGATCTTATCCAGTTAACTGCTGCCTCATATTCAGACGTTAATCTCTCCCCTTTATACATCAGGAAATGAGAGAGAAGTCTACCATGCTTTTCATATGACTTTTTGAAAAAAATTATTTAATAGCTTTTCATTTTATTGCAGAAACAATCATTCAGTGATACATGAATGAAAAGCATTATAACTTTAGAATTAGGCAAAATTAGCTTTAAATTGATGCTAATTTTTATGTAAGCTTTTCTAAAGAATTTAGCATTGTCTTTTTTCTTCAGGAAGCACTTTGAACGGGAGTTCATATGAGATTTCTTTGAAATATGTAGAGTTTTTCTGCAACATTAACACAACAACATAAGCCTTGTTTGCTTGAATTGATTATTATTTTTCATTAGCTTTATTTGATTCGGTTATGTGTAAAAAAAGTCAAATAAACACTACACACAAAAACTCTTTTATAAATGTGTATATGGAATAAAATTCTGTTAGGGGAAAACTTGATGTGTGTATATGTATATACCGTCTTTTTCTGAAAATAAGACATCCTCCGAAAATAAGCCCTATCGTGATTTTCGGAACATTTTGTAAAATAAGACATCCTCCGAAAATAAGCCCTATCGTGATTTTTGGAACTTTTTGTAAAATGAGACATCCCCCGAAAATAATCCCTATTTAAAATAATGTGACAAAAAGAATTCGTTAAGAAATGCTGTTGATTTATTAAGTAATAATATGTTTAGCTTTCCTAATACTCGTATTTCAGAGAAATGTTTGAAACAAAACATTCCGAGAAATTAATTGCTTACCTCTACAGTTCGTTTCAAATTAATTATTAGAAATTATTTTAAAAATACAACATAAGGCAGCAGTCTACATTGAGAGACAGTGCAGGTATACAACGTTCATTCATTTCAGTCTTGTAAGTCTGATTATTTCCTCATACGTAATTTTATTTAAAAATAAAGTGAATAATTTTTAACCCCAGTTAAAATGAGTACAAAACGAAAGAGCTATTCCGTCGAGTACAAAAAGGGAATCGTGGAAGACTCCAGGGGTGTAAATCTTGTAGCATTCTGTAAAGAGAAGATGCTGGATCTCCGCATGGTTCGTAAATGGCGTGCAGACTACGATTACCTGTGTCAACTGGTGGACCAAGGAAATGAGAAAAAACGCAGAGTTGGATCAGGTCGGCAGCCGTTATTTTCTGAGTTGGAAGATTGCATCTGGGAATGGATTGCAGGCAGGAGAGCAATGGCTTTGGTTGTGCGCAGGGCTGATATTCAAAAATTTGCCCTTGAAACAGCAATTGAATTTGATATATCCACAGAAGAATTTAAAGCATCGTCACACTGGTTGGACAACTTCCTTAAACGATATGAACTGTCTCTAAGGAGATCAACAACATTGTTTAAGCTGGAAGACAATGAAGTTGTTAAGCGTGCACTTGCGTTTAAGCTTTTTGTTGATGGCATCGATTTTTCGAAATACCAACTCTCCAACATGATTGCTATGGATGAGACCGCGGTATTCCTAGGCCAAGGAGCTCAAACGACAGTTCACCACAAGGCTTCTTCGTCAATTTACGTTCCTTCTACCGGTTACGATAGTGCACGTGTTACCTGTATTTTGGCGATTCGTCTAGATGGCAAGAAAGTATCGCCATTTTTAATCACTAAAGGTAAAAAAGACCAGATTCAACGTGTTTCAGGAATTTATGTCATTGAAAGTGAAAAAGCCTGGTGCACCCAAGCAGTTATAAGAAAGTGGGTTGATTTTATGCTGCCACCACTGTTGAGGGGTCAGAATAGAGGTTTACTAGTTTGGGATTCAGCCAGTACTCACCGCGCTAAAGACATGAAAAACTTTCTTGCTGAGAGGAAGATTGATCAAATAATGATTCCGGCAGGAATGACTGGTTACCTCCAGACACTTGACATTGCAATAAACAAGCCATTCAAGGATCATTTGCGGATGGAAATCAATGAATATATTGAAAACAGAATGGTGAGAAATCATCGAGGTAATTTTGTAAAACCAAGCTTACAATAAGTTGTGAATTGGGTAAAAAATTCATGGGACAAAATAACTGATAATGATGTTTCTAATGCACTACGAACAGGCTACTTAGACAAGAGGTATTCATTCAACGGTAGCTATATCGAAAGACATGAGAGATTCGGACCAATGACGCAACAGGAAATGGATTTGGAAGAAAATCAGAATATAATTCAGAATTTTATTTATGACGATGTTCCAGAAGAAGATGACATGACTGTAATTGAATAAATTTAAATTTCTGTATTCTGTGTAAAATAAATATTAAATAAAAATATATAAATATACTTTTATTTTTGCCCTCCTCCGAAAATAAGCCCTAGCGCGTATTTTGGACCAAAAAAGAAAGTAAGACAGTGTCTTATTTTCGGAAAAAGACGGTATATATATATATATATATTATTGTCTAATAGATTGTTTAATATATTATCTTTGACAAAAGTAGTTAGAATTTTATTGAAATGAAGTAACTCATTAGCATATTTAAAAATTGAATAAATTTAAAATGGAAACATCAAAAATGAATCTTGAATAAATTTAAGATGGAAACATTAAAAATGAAAATGTAATCGATAAACCTAGTAATTAACATCATTGATCAGAAATTAGTTGACTTTTCAAGGGGAACAAATTAACTTCTGATCAATTAAAGATAATTAATAAATGCAAAAATGTTTTATCTCTTTCTCAAGTAAGACTTATTATGACAAAAATGCTTTTTAGTAAGATGAGTTAAAGCCAAGTATGTTGAGCTTCAGTGAGATGAGTTAAAGTAAAAGTGCTGTTTAGAATTTATTAAGAAATTGGCTGCAAGTTTTAAAAATCAGTCTTAAAATTGTCATATATTTTTGTAAGGGTGGATTTTATTTTCTTACTTAAGTAAATTGCCCCCTACCAATAGTTTTGCCTTTAATCATATTAACTCAATGTAAACTTGTGAAAATAATAACACAGTGCAATCTTTATAAAAACAATTAAACAAGTGAGAAAAGGTGATTATATTCACATATGACTAAAATTTAATATTAAAAATATATGAAAAAGAAATTTGCATAATATACATAAATGGCCAGAAGATGAATTAATTAATTTATGTGTTTGCTAGCTTTTAAACTGATACAGGTTCATTACTTTCTTCATACTCAGAATAGAATTTAAAATTCGAACTAGGATGTATAATGGAGGAGTAGAGAGAGTGAGTGAGGGTGTAGGTGGGATCTTATTGGATTATTTTTAGAATGTGGGAAAAAAGTGTTCATGGAACTTTGAGGAAAACTTGTGAGTGTAAGATGCATCTGTTGAAATTTTGACTTTAAACTGACCAAACAAAAGAAATTATTTAATTTCTGGCTGCTTGTTGTAGCAGAAAGAGAAAAAAAGTATCAGGTATCTTCACTGCTCAAGAGATATTAAGCAGGTGTAGAAAGGTTTGAAATAGGCCCATTTTTTACTAACAGCATTAAAGAAAATGCCAGAAATAATGATTTTTACATTATATACAGTAATTACAGTATTTACAAATCTTTTAATTCCTATCAGCCAAAGGATTTAGATTGAGTACTTAACATCTGCTCTTTTAAGACAAAGATAAATAAAGTTATTTGGCACTTGATTATTTTTAAGATTTTTAATAAGTAGTAGAGTTTCGTGTTGTAGATTTAGTGTATCTATACAAAAACGTTTAATGCATTGTATTTGATTTAATATAGTATTATTAATAACTTTCTTGGAAATGTTAGAAGTCCAATTTATTTATTTGTTAGTATTAAATTTGAAGTTATGTGTTTTGTCAAACAGTAAAATCTTTTTGTAATTAATTATTTGAAGATCTAACTAGTTGACTACATTTTCTGAAGTATTAGTTTTATTAAGAGTAAGGCACTCTGGATAAATTTGTGAATTTTCATTCTTGTTAAAATTGTTAGGTAAGAAGATCATCTATATATCTCTAAGTATGGATGTAGTAAACTAAATCGTGCTGCTGTAAATTTTTTTGCAGGTAAATTCTATAATGAATAAAAAGGTATTACAAACTGTTGTACTCATGTCTGCTCCCATTAAAACCGATTGTTTGATTAAAAATCTCTCTTGAATTATTGGTTGCAGATTTGTGATTCTAATTTAATAAAAAGATTAAATAAGGTAAGCTCTTTTACTGTATGACAATATTAATTACACAATACCTTTCAGTAAAAATATGCAAAACTTAAGTTTTTGAGGGAGAGGAAGTCTTTACATAGCCAAAGTATGTGTATGTATGGGTAGGGAGCTTATTTGAATAAAACTACCCAAAGCATATGTATGTATTGGCGGGGGTGTAGCTGAATAAAACTACCCAAAACATGTGTATATACTACCAAAGCATGTGTATGTATGGGGATGTTTTTTATCTGAATAAAATTACCCAAGATAGCTTTAGTGAAAATTTTAGGGAATTTTTGTATATATATATTGCTTAAGACTAAGTAAACATAATTGTTAAGTTTTCGAATGCTAAATTTTAAGCTATAGCATTTATGTTCAGAGATTAATGTAGAAACACAGGTTTCAAATTTCCTATTCATGGATATGCTAAAAATCTCAAATCTTTTCTCATAAAATTATAAAATGTGTATGATTCCTGAAATGAACATTGTTGCAGTGTGTGAAAGTGGATTTAATCATTAAATTTTGCACATATTTTCAAAGGCAATTTTTTCAAAGGCAATTTTATGATAATTTTACATATTATGAAATTGATTTTATCCCCTTACTGAAAGATAAGGTGCAGAAAAATTACCTAACTGGACTATTTTTCATAAATAGCATGTACAAAAGTTGAAATTCCGTATATTTTTACTAGAAAGTGTCATATGACTAAATTATTATGGCCTGAGACCTACCTGATTTGGTTTAATTATTAAACTGGAGACAGGGATCTATAATAACCATTCAAGAGATATGTAGCTGTGCAAATTTCTTATTGAAATGTCATGTAAGTGTATAATGCCTACGGAAATATATATGTGCTTACATACATAGACAGAGAGAACATAAAGCTAAATAAAAAATTATTATAATTATTGGTACAGTTTGTTTAATTTATAAGCATGTATTCTGTAATTACATAGTTAATAATTCTGTAATAACATGCATAAGTTGATGGTGATGAAAAGTCATACTCTTTGATTTTCAAACAGATTAAATAATTTTTAATTAAATATATGCATAAATTGAAATTGAAAAAGGAAATCTTTAATATAATTTTTTTTTTACTCACAGTTTTTATTTGAAGGCAGTACAAGTTAAAAAAATTAATAATTTGTATAAACTAAATTTAGATATTAAAGTTATATTTGAAAATGAAAATGAATATTTCTGTGTAATATTGATTGTAATTGATCTGAAAAAATTTTAACTTTAAGCTTTAACGGGCACTTTAAACAATTATTTACAGTATTTTAAGAGAAGGTTGTCTGTTTATGATAATTAGAGTGTTTAGATAAAACCTGCCTTGCCATCTGTCTGCTTATATGAAATAATATGCAATTGCATGAGATAAAAGCAATTTTTGTCTATTTATAAATTCATCTTTTTTTTTTTTTCATAGCCTAAGAGGAGTGATCCACCAAAGTATAAAGGCGATAAAGATTTGAAACCAGCGTCTATGCGTGTAAGGGATGCTGCTGAAGCTGTATTAGCATGTATGCTGGATCATGTTGTAAGTTCTGTTACATTTCTTGTTTTGTATAAAAATGCTAGTTTAGAAATGAGTTTTTAAGAAAACTTTTTCCTAACTTGAGCAGTATTTACTTGCTTTAAGAAATACTAAAATTTATATGTTTTATTAAAGTACTTTTAAAACATACTACAGATTTCATTGTCCATTAGTTGATTGGGGCATTGCCACTGCAATAGCATAGCTACCAGTCTGCTGGTTTTATTGGGATAATCCCAGTTTTTATCACATCTATAGGTAGATAGATGTGATCTACCTATAGATCACCTATCTCTAAGTCACCTATCCGGTAGATCACCTATCTCTGAGTTTTTAATATTTAGCCTATACTAAGGAAAATGCTTTGAAGCAATGAATGAAATTTATTGAATTAATAAAACTTAAAATAGGCAAATTCCATTCCCCTACCTCTAGTGATTTTCAGAATAATTTTTATATTAAACTGTATTTCATCTGAATTTTATTTTTTATTATATTTTATTAATCATCTATTATAGATATTTGTAGATTTTTATTTGGAGATTCAATCAGTGTTTAATCAGTTAATATTTATATTTAATTTTGTTTATTTCAATATATGGCACATTGGTAAACTTATCCATACAAATACTGTGTACAGGAACTTTTTTTTTTACTGAATTTAAAAGTACTTTGATAAATAAAAGTTTTAATTCACTACTAGGGATTTTCTTGCTATAAAAGATGAGAAAATTAAAAATTAAAATTAGTCAAAGAACATAAAATTTAGAATATGCAATTAAATGCTAATATATTTTATATCAGAATTGAATTACAAATAGTTCAATAACCTGAACCATGTATTATAAGTTGAATTAAAGTCAGTTTAGAGCTCCTTGGAAAAAGTATCACTGTGCAGCATGAAACCTTCTTTTTTCTCCCTGTTTTCTCAGAAAATTCTCTCAAGTTTTTAAGATTTCAAGGTAAGCAGCTATCAAGATTAGTAGTGGTGGAAAACTTCTGTTATAACATCATCATTTATTATCAGTTCTTCACAATTTCATTAATTGGAGAATTTCATATTCTGTAGCATCTAAAATCTATGCCAAAATAAGGTAGTTGCAAACCAAACTGCGTCAATGCCGTTTCTCATGCAAAAGCCACTATATAAGATTGTTTGATTTGTTTTTGATAATGGCAGAGTACTTAAGGGCTATCTATCTAAAGGAAGGGAGGACTTTTTAAGAGAAGTTGGCTCATATACACATTACACATGGGGAAAACAATGAAAACACCCGTGCAGCCAGCTGTTCACCAGGATTCGAATATCTGATCGTGATTTTACTGTTCGGCCACTTGTGGACTCTACTATAGAAGTACTAAATATATTTTCTCTTTGCAGATTCTGCTACAGCTTCAGAGATAGAAATTCTTTTTGACATAATCGAAAATTAAAACTTTAATTTTGATAAAATAGTTGTAATAATAATAATCCACAAAGAAGAAAAAGTTGGATCAAATTAGCTAAGGAAGAACTCAATTCAGTATCTTAACTGAACTTAATTTTGTCTGAATCTAATTATTTCTCTCTTGTCACTGTTATATCAACAAAGAAATCAACATTAGCAACATCCCACTACAAACAAATATATCTTGGAGCTCCATTTATTGTTTAGGTCAAATAAAAAGCATTAATCCCCATCACCTGCATAACTATGCAAAGACTGAAAGTGTGGTCGTAACTAATATCAGTCAATGTGTAGAATTATTAGCATTTTTTTTCAAAGTCAGGAAACTGAAAAAATCCACAGTACACACGTCAGGATTCAAACTCCGAACCTCCTGAATTTGTATCCAGTTATACTTTGAAGGCATATGGGAAAGATGGAGAAAACACTTTATAAATGCATTGTCATTGGTTATGGTGTAATTGCCTAGCCAGCAGGTATTTAAAGGTGACATAGAGGCCTCTTATTTAGTCGTGAGATATATAATTGCACCTGTCTTTTCTGAAGTATTGCATTTTCCATTTCTAAATTTTGTGAAAAAAAAATTTGCTAGTGGTTTGGAGGTCCAGGTATTAGATGCCCAAATATTAGATTTGGGGGCCAAACCCTTGGCTGTTTAGATTTTAACTTATAAATGCTCTCAGCTATATGCTTGTATGGATATTTGGTGTTGTAGTTTTACTTGAGGTTTCTGTATTATTATGTAGGCTGTTATTTGTTGTTTTTCTGTGGTATTACATAGATTTTTCTTAGATTTTCTTGTTAATAGAAACAAGTTTCTGAATAGGTTTCTATTATTGTTATAATTGTTTTCTTCATAGTAAATAAATATGTTGTTATTTTTAAATCTGTTACATTTGAGTTCAACTAACTTCCAGCATTCTTTCACTGCCAGCATTTTTTTTAAGGAATATAAATTAATGAAATCATACATTTTCTTCATATTGCCATTGATAGAAAGTGTTAATTAACGATGATAAGAAGGATTTTATAATTATGTGAAGAAGTAATTTAATGTGTAGCAGTTAAATATAAATCATAAAAATACAAGCACATGTATAAGGTAATTATAGATACTAAGCTATAATAAATATAGGTGTAGACGTTAAAGTTAATGAAAAATGTAATTTTAATCCAGAATTACATATTTGTTATGGGTAACTGTTTATGAGCCCCATGTTTTAAATTTGTGAACGAACTTCAGTGGTCATTGTTTTCTAATAATTTAGATGGCTTTTTTTTTAATGTGTGTGTGTGTATGGCAACAGTAAGAAGGATTAGAAACAAATAATATTTGATTTTCTTAAGTTTAAAAAAGCATATGGACAAAAGGTTTGGGATTTTTTCTTGAGAAAATGTATTATTTATTTAAAATGTTATTTTACCTTACTATTATGAATTATTAAATAGAGTCAGCATTAGTTTAAAGGTGAAAATGACTGAATGAAATAATATTCAGGAATTAAATGCAACATTAATGATGAACCAGGACATCATCTCATTAGATTTTTAAGATAAATACAGTTTAAGTTTTAAACATGGAATTGTTAGTATAGAAATGCGCACCTGAGCCAATTTTAATAAAACTTTTAATACCTTGAGTAATTCATTAATTCAGGAAATGGAAATTTTATCAAATTTCACTAGTCTAAAAAGGATAAATGCTCATTTTTCTGCTTTTAATTCTGAAATAAGTGATTTATTAGTTGCAGATTAGTATTTAATTATTGAAGAATACAATGAAAAAATTTATAGTATTACAGTAAAAGTAGACTTGTATAAATAGAATTTTAAAGAATTAGTGTAGCCAGTCAATTTGTTCCTCTCTTGTTCAAATAGAAAGGAAACTGAAATTACCAAAGATTGAACTCGTTAAATTTATCAGTGAAATTAAAGACTGGCTTGCCTTTTATCCAATTCCAAAGAATTCATGAAGATGAAACTATAGAAAATGAGGATAACTTTCAGTATTTAATACAATTCATATGTGAAGACAAATGAAAAATTGTTAACAGTGAGTTGAATTGTGAAATTGTTAACAGTTATCCACCAACTGGTGAAAATTATAGTAAAGTTTTAGAACACCTAAAATCTCGTTTTGGTCAAGATGAATTATTTATTGAGTTCTACATGCGAGAATTGCTAAAGTTAGTCATAAAAAATGCTACAGGCAATAGCCAAAAATTAGACACTGTTTAGATTGTATGATAAACTGGAATCCTACTTGAGAGCCCTGGAATCCATTGGTTTAACTCAGATAAATATTCTGCCATTCATGCGACAAGCTGACCACTTGCTCAGGGCATATCCTGATGCACTGTGGGGCCCAAAGTTGAAGAAAGCAGAAAAAGGGCACTGCAGGCCATGGCCCACTAGGGCTGTTGCGCCACTGAGTTTAGTTTAAATATTCTGCCATGCTTTTCCCTCTCATTGAATCTTGCATACCAGAAGACATTTTCAGGGTATGGTTATGAAATCCAATAGTTAATACTCTGGGTGAGTCGGTGGAGAATCCATACAGTGAAAAGCTAAATAAAATTTTATTGTTTTTGAAAACTAAAGTAGTTGAGGGACAGGAGCGAGTTTTATTAGCGAAATCTGGGTTTTCAACTAGATATGGGGAAAAGGACAAAGAAAAGAAGACTAAAGCTCTTAATCAACTGACAGCTGCATATTTATTTTCCTGAGTTTTCAAAAAGAGAAAACAGAACATAGCTTGTGTATTTTCTGAATAGAGATTGTTTTAAGGCTCAAATTCTGAGTGTCAAGCAGAAAAAAGATATTTTATAGTATAAGAATGTTTGCTTTACATGTTTAAGAGCTGGACATCAATCAAAATTTTGCAATGCAAACATTAAATGCATTCTTTGTAGAAAACGACATTTATTTTTAATGTGTCCAGAGCTGAAAACTAACAAATTAATTAATAATTCTTTTAAATGTCAAGAATCAAAACCAAGATATGTGAAATCGTTGTTAATCTGGTGAAGTTCTACTTCAAACATTACAGGTTAGATTGAAATCAGGAAATAAAGAAAAACAAGTACATATACTCATTGATAGTGGTTCCGAACATACTTATATATGGAAGGCAACTGTAGAATGTATGGAACATACTAGTAACAGGTTTTTGATTCATACTCTTTTTGAAGGATTAAGGACAGAAATGAAGGAACATAATCAGTATGAACTTGATATTGCATCCTTAAACGGTAAATTTTCCTGTAAGACAGAAGCTCTAGATCATTATTTAGGGGAGTATTCCATGATTAAAGAAGGAGGATCGTGGGAAAAAGAGTTAAAAGAAAAGAAGATATACCTTAATAATTATTTAGAGAATTTACCTAATAGTGATTGGAACTGATTTTTGTGATTTGTTTATGGGCAAAACTCAAGTTAGCTCAAGTTGGCTTACTCACATATGAAATGCTATTTGGTTGGCTGAGTATGGGAAAAAATTTTAATAAAAATCCTGTCAGTACCTTTGCAAACTTAATCACCTCTCTACTGATAAAAAATGTGTCAATTGCTGATCTGTGGAACTTGGATACTCTAAACATCGGAGAGCATTTTGAAATAAAATATAAAGAGATACATCGATTAGTTATGCAACTGTTCCAGCAAATGGTTAAAAAGGATAAAGAAGGTGAGTACATCTTAAACTGCCTTGGTTAGAAGAACAGCAGATTTTGAAGGAAAATAGATTGGTTGCAGAGTGCAGGTGTGCGTCAACTATGGAGAAACTTTTTAAGAAAGGCAGATATGCAAATTATGATGCTTTCCAGAAATGGTTAGTGAGAGAAAGAAATAAAAACTCCATGCCATTATTTACACCCATTGAGGCGTTTTCAAGAAAAACTCCACCACTAAAGTTTGACCTGTTTTCGGTGCTTCTTTTAGATCCAGTCATTCTCCACCACTCAATGATGTTTTAGAGAAAGGACTTCTTAGAGAAAATCTTTCCACTACTATTGAGGTTTCGGGAAAATTCAATTGGCTTCATTTCAGACTTAAAAGAGGCCTTCTTACAGATTTCTGTTGCCACAGAAGATCAAGACTATTTGAGATTTTTATGATTGAAGATTCTGAGAAAAAATTGAAAATTTATCATCATTAACGGGTAGTCTTTGAACTCACATGCAGTTCATTCCTCTTAGCTGCACTCATTAATTTTCATCTGGAAGAATGCCATGTTGATTTTCCAGAAACTGTGCAAAGTTAAAAATGGTTTTTACGTAGATACTATGTAATATCTGTATCTGATGAAAAGGAACTATTGCAATTTGCACATGAGGCTAAACAAATTCTAGCTTCAGCGGGTTTTGACTTATGTGGACAGAAAATAAAAGGAAAAAGTATTCTTCTGTTCTTGGATTATTGTGTGACAAAATTAAAGCTGTCTTTTTTTTGTAACTTAGAAAATCTTTCTCTTAAGAAAGAAGCTGTAATAAGAAGAAATATTCTTTCAGTTGTTTTCAGTCTTTTGACCCTCCCCCCCTCGTAGTGCTGTGCCCGGTAACCATCTGTATGAAGATACTAATACAAGAAAGCTGGACTCTTAAATTAGACTGGGATGAGGTAAGTCCTGAAAGTGTTTGTTAAAGGTATTTATTGTGGACGGAAAACCTTCATTTGTATCGAGAATTAAAATTCCAAAATACGTTGACCATGATGGATTCCAAGAAAGATTAAGTTGTCCTATTTTTGAAGATACTAGCCAAGTTGCTTATAGTACAGTCGTATTTCTTCATAAGGAAAAAAAGAGATGATGTCAAAGTTAATTTAATTCAAGTTAAGAGCAGAGTTGCTTCCTTGATGAAAATAACCATTCCAAATTAGAATTATTAGTCAGTAGTATAGAAGCCCGCATTATGTCTAACATTAGAAGAGAAATGAATTTGACAGAAGTCCCAATCACATGTTTGACAGATTCTTCAACTGTCAACTTCATTCTTAACCCTTAGAAGATGGGATGGCCACTATAATGGCCATAGCAATCACTGTTTGAAAGGACGGGGTTGTCCACTTTAGTGGCCATGTCTTTTTCCCCCATTTTCTAGTCTGAAAGGTTGGAGCGAAATGTCAAGTTTGACGTCCTGGGGTCTGAAGCGCTTATCTCTATCAAAGATCTTTGTGTTAAGGATCCGGTTCTCCCGATTTTTCCCTCCTCATTCTCATAGCCGCAGAATTCGGGCTAACTGCTTTCGTTAATCTTAAACAGAGCTTTGCGCTGCTTTCGAATATATCTTATTTTTGTAAATTTTCTTTGAGTTATCTTGTTTTTTTTTCATAGAAATATGCCAAAAAGGAAAAGAGGACTTACTGAAGAAGAAATACGAAAACTTCTTCAAGAACTTGAAGATGAAAACTACGGAGACAGCGAATCCGATTGCGAGCTGGATATAGAAAACGGATCTGACAGTGAACATGAGGATATGGAAAATACGTCAAATATATTGACAAATTCGGCAAATTACAGTGATGAACAAACTAATAACATGGACGAAATCTCCCTTGATACAAAATTTGAATGGCTTGAACCAAAAGCTGATGACAAAGTACGCGTTTTGAATTTTATTGGCAGAAATGATGTAAAAGGTCTTGCTTCTCAAGCTACAAAGGAAATTGAATTTTTCAAAAGTCTTTTCCGGCAAAATATTATTGAAAAAATTGTCAAGGAAACAAATCGATATGCGGAACAAATTCTACAAAAAAATTCCAGTTTTAGCCCTGAATTAGAGACCAAAAAGCACACTATTGCATGGAAAGATATTAATGGAAATGAATTCTTAAAGTTTTTGTCACTGACATTGCTGATGGGGCATATTCAAAAAGACAAGCTAAAAGATTACTGGTCGACAGACGAAATGCTTGAAACACCTTTTTTTAAGAAAGCTATATCCAGAGATAGATTTCTACAAATTCTTCGTTTTCTGCACTTTGAAGATAACATGTCACCACCAGACAGAAACGATCCCAGTTATGATCGATTTTGGAAAATAAGGGATATTTTTGATAATTTAAAAAACAATTTTAAAGATGTATATGAACCTTCCGAAGAACTGGCTAGAAGTAATTGTTCTTTTTAAGGGAAGAGTAATTTTTAAACAATATATTCCTAAAAAACATAAACGTTTTGGAATTAAAATTTACAAGCTTGCGGACCGTCGTGGTTACACATACGATATGAAAGTATATCTCGGTAGAGATTCCTACGAGTCGAAAATGGAAAAAGTGCCGCTCATAATACAGTAACAGCGTTAGCAGAATGCGTAAAAGGCAAAGGGCACAAGCTTTTCATGGATAATTTCTTTTCTTCACCGGATTTATTTCATGAATTACTGCATAACTATAAAATAAACAGTTGTGGTACGATTCGCTGCAATCGGAAAAATTATCCAAAATTGAATGCTGGCATCCGAATGCAGAAAGGGCAGATTAAAATAAAATTTTCTTCAGGAATGACTGC
>KK120066.1:50188-78925 GCA_000611955.2 Stegodyphus mimosarum | reverse complement strand
CAGGAATTGTGAGAGGTCTACCAACAAAAAAGTGACCTAGAGTCAAAGTTTCAGAATTGTTGTAATCAGTTGAAATTGGAGTGAGAGGTCTTGAGTTCAGTACTCCCTCAATTTCTGTTGAAGTAGTTAAGAATTAATGGAACAACCACCTGCCCACTCTGATTAGTTCCATCTTATCAAGAAAGACATTCAGGTATGCTAGTTTACTTTTGGGATGAACACACTTACACCTTCTTAATTGATTTATTTCTCCAAAGTTACTTTTTTGGGGGGCTTCTAATAAAATCCACACCTCAGCACTTTTTATCTCTTGTAAAGTAAGTAATCCATATCTTTTTACTTTAGGAGTCTTACGATTATGGATAACTCTGAAAATTAAACTTACTACACAAACAAATTTAGTATAATTGGCAGACAAATTAAGAATATCGTTAAAAAGGTTTTGTTCATTACATGAAATTAAAAGTAAGTTAGAATCATTATACAGTTCATTATCCTTTTAAAATTCGTTTGTACACACTTCTTCAGCAAGCTCAATTTATAAGTCCTGATGAGAAATCTCTGGACATGTTAGAAAGTCACAGCATGACCACCATTTGGAACTGTTCACAAGAAAGTTAGTTTAAACACCATGAGTCAAAATGTCTGCAGGGTTGTCTTTTCTTTGACAGTAGAACCAGTCTTTCAGCTGTGTTTACTTTCTAATCTAGTAAACTATGTTGGTGATGAAGGATTTCCATTTGATGCTGGCACCTTTAATTCAGCAGAGAATTATTTTGGCATTTGCCCAATAAAATACTGTTAAGCATTTCTTTTGATCAAACAACTTTTTCACCTCAAAATTTAAACGTTCTCCTAATAATGTTCCAAGTAACTCAAGATGAGGTAACGTAACTTTTTTCACAGGTGCAACATGACATTTTGATGCAACAGCGCTCACAGAAATTTGCTCTTGTTTATGCAGTCTTATGTAAATAACAGCACCATACGCCCTGTGACTGGCATCTTAAAAGCAATGGATCTCTATAAAATAGGTTTTGGGATTCATAGTAAATCTAAGAACTTTAATCTTACTTAGATGATGGCACTCACAACACCACTTTGCTCACTCTTGACAGATATCTGTAGGTAGTTCATTATCCCATGTTAATTTTTGAACCCAAAGTTCTTGTAGTAAGAATTTTAATTTAAAAGTGAATGAAATTATTAACCCAAAGGGATAAAAAAATCTTCTCTAAAGGTTTTAAGATGAATCGTTTTGTATTAGGCTTACTTTTAAAGAAATTCTATCAAACTATTTGTGTCTATGCTCAAACTGTCTTCATTAGTATCCCAAAACATTTCTAAGATCTTAAATGTCTTATCTCTGATTTTATGTGGATGGATTTCAAACCCTTCTTCTTCCCATCTTTTCATCAGCTCAGGATCATTAAATACCCATTTACACAAGTTCATGTTTACTTCACTCATAATTTGTTTAACCTGTTCGGGACCAGCATTGCGTATACATGATGCAACAATTCCCCTCTTACCCACCCAGTGTTGAATATACGCGAAGAGCTCCGATTGATCTCTTCAGCCCAGCGTCGCATATACGCAGCATGAAAATGGAATGATTTTTTTGAATTTTTATGTGCCAATAGATGGTGCTAAATGGTAACGATTTTCACATCGGTTAAGTCATGTGGCTTTTGGCCTTTGTGTATGAGCATCATTTTCTGTTCTGTGCTTCTGGTTTTGATAGATTTATTGATGTAAACAAACTAGGAATCAGTTCTTTAAGTTAAAGGGACACCGATGTGTTTGCTTATTTTGTTAGGAGTTTCGTTTTTTCATTGTCTTCATTTTTATTCTTTCTTTGCATTTTTCGTTATTAGAATGTGGTGAAATGTTTCTATCTCAAAGCTTTTTTTTTTTTTCATCATGAGAATTTGGGAAAACGCATCTAGCTGACTATAGCAGGTGTAACATTGCCGTACTTCCCACGATGGAAAAACGCAGAGCAGCTGCCCTTTTTTATAATTATTTTAAAACTTTACATAGACGTTCTTGGTTAATTGAAAAGTAACTTTACGGCATTATTTCAAAAGGAGAAAGATATCAGCTTTCCCGATGTGTGATGCATCTTACATGCTTGGCAAAAAATGCCGTCGTTGTCCTGTGTGTCGATTCTTGTTTTGAATTATTCCATGCACAGAATTATTGAAATGGAATTTATTACCTACAGATAATTATTGCTTAATTGTCTTTTACATTTCATTTTTGTAATTTTGTTTTCATGTGTATAGTATCTGCTTTCATGCTTATAGTTATAAATTTAGTATTTTGCATGTTTAATTTATTTCTATTAAAGTGATTTTCTTTATATTAATGCATATTAATTAGTATATTACGTACGAAACTTCAAAAATTGAGATCATTATATTAAAATGCTGATTTTATATGATTTTGTTTATAAAAGTAGGCTTAACTACTGAAAATGCGTGGGTCGGTAGCGGCGTTCCATTTCAACGGGTGGTTTGGTCCAGTGGCTGCGCTTCGTTCTGTGCATGCTGGTCTTCAAGGGGTTAATTTTACATAAAAAGCTTAGAGCCTCTTCTACTCTGTCTTGTCCTGTAATAAAGTCGTCAACATAAATACAAAAATTCAGTATTACAAATACATCTGACTGCTCGATATTTTTTTATGTGTTCTTTAATTGTTGCAGAAAAGAATGGGATTGACTTAATTTCCAAATTTACACATTTGAATTTGTATATATACTGTATATACAGATTGATGTCAGATATATCTGACATCAAATGGCTGCCAATTTTGGTGACTTTTGATGGTTTCTCGCCAAATTTGGCAACAAAAGTTAATCGCCAAACCCATTGTAAGCTTGTCACTATCTTGCCTCTGGCAGTGTAGCGATATAGCCATTTACCTCAATGTTAATTTAATCTGCCTCTGTAATCTTATTTTTCCGGCCAAACTTCTCATTTTTTACACATTTTATATTACATTGTACAAGAGATACTACAATTTTATGTATAATTTCAATCGAATTATATACATATATACAAAATTTGTAGTATTGCCCTCTTCCGAATGACTGCACAATCCTTCCAGTACAAGCCTTGGACAGGAAGCCGTACTTACAACTAAGGAAAATCAGTGCTATCCTAAAATAATAATTTTGATGAATAAATAACATACAGCAAATCAAATAACAAATCAATGAATAAATGTATGAATGTACAAATATATATATATTCTCATAGGACCATGGTCTTTTAAAACTACTTGCCCTATGAGGGCTCACTATGGCCATAGTAAGGGGCTAGTCTGTCATAATGAACGATTTTAGAATTAGAATTTGATGACTTATAGATCTGATTTGCAGTGGGTTTCAGCCTGTTTAAGACTGTGTAAGGGCCATCTCAGGTGACTGTCGTTTAGAGGAGAGTCCTAGCCGTTGAGTCAGATTTCATAGCTACACCTCATCACATTTGTAGAACCAATGTCCTGTAACCCTTGTGACTTATCAGGTCTTATCTTCTCCATCACCAGGCTGATTTGTTCTCATGCAAAACTGTGTATCATTTCAAACCATGCTTGGCGATTACAGTTGTACTCTTGAAGTGGCGGAGGTACACCCTGAGGGCAAGCGAACATGAGATCACAAAGCTGATGACTGAACAGCATCTGATATTAGGAATAGCTGATAGTCTCATAGACAGCATTGCAAAAGGCCAGTAAGAAGAGGTAACTTCTGGCCCCACTCCTGCTGAGTTAAAAAAACTGGTAAAAACTCAATGAGTGGTTGTTTCGATTCAACTTTTACCGTGCCATCTGACTGTGAATGTAGAGCTTTGTTTTGCATTTTGTGTATGCCAAGTAGTTTATAGAGTTCTTTAATGCTGCTGAAATAAAATTCTTCCCTTGATTAGAATGTAATTGAAGAAGCACTCCAAACCTAGGAATCCAGAACTGTATCATTACCTCCATTACCATGACTGCCTCCTGATCAGGCATAGGATATGCTTTAAGGAACTTTGTGAAGTAATCGGTAATAACGAGGATGTATTTGTTGCCATTAGCAGTTTGAGGCAGAGGTCCCAGGATATTTAAGGTGATGCATTCAAAATGCAGTCTTACTTTGTAATGTTTTGTAATGTTGCAGCTTCCCTTGGCTGTGTTTCTTTTGTGCTTTCCACCCATACAGCCATTGAAAGATTGGCAGCACTTTTGTACATCAGCCCTTGCTTTACTGCTCTTGAGTTGCATGTTGAATAGTCTTGAACTCTATGCAAAGTCTTCATTATTCTGAAGTGGCCACCTGTTGGACTGCAGTATAGTTCTTTAAGGATGTCTGGGATCTTGAAAGTATCAACTGCTATTGAAATGTATTTTCATGATCCAATTTGAATTTCCAGTACAAGACACCATTTTGAGTATAGAGTGAATCCCAGAGAACTCTTTATTGTTTTGTCATAGGACTGTAGATCAAATTGTTCTGCCAGGTAGGTTTCCTATATGAAGACTTCATTAAGTCAATTATGGGTTTAATGTTGTCATCTTCCAACTGTTTTTTCCTGACTTTTTTGTCATTCCACGAGTGGTCAGGATCAGAAAATATTGAATTTCTTATCCAGACCAGAATGCTTCGATCCTGGAACAATACTGGCAACTTTCCAGGAGGGTCTTCTAAACAGGGCATTGACATTTCCATGTGTGATCAATTCTTGCAGATGAGATATGTGGATAGTAATAAATAAAAATGTCATATTTCTGGAGTGTCTATTCATCTAGCTATTTAGCCTTTGGAATTCTTGAAGTAATGACCAGGTCAGTGTTGCATGATCTGTGCAGAGTAGCAATTTTCTGCCTTAGAGATAATGGTGGAAATGTTTATTGGCTTAACTATGGTGAGGAACTCTTTTCTGGTTACTCCAGTGTAGGTAGACACTTGCTCCAGTATGCTGTGCCATGTTCTTGACTGTGTATTTCTTGGAACAAAACATCACTGGCACACTCCTTGTTTGCATCCATGTTGAAAATAAGTAATTTCTTGAGTTAAGGATACATCAGTATTGTTATAAATGTTAAAACTTCCTTTTGTTTATTAAATGCATCCTGATATTCTTTTGGCCACGATAACTTTTACTTGCTCTTTATCAGTTTGTGAAGATGTCTTGGGATAGAAGAAAAGTCCTTCACAAATCTTCTATGGTAGGTGCAGAGCCTCTCACAAATGTCATATAGTAGGTGTAGAGCCTCAAGAAATTCCTCAGCTGATAAACATTTTTGGTTTATCTCCAATCTTTAACTGCTAAGTTTTTTTCTGGGTTGGTACACACACCTTTGGCAAAGATGGCGTCTCCTGTCTGAACAATTTAACTTACATATGGCAGGACTTAACTTTAGATTGGTTCTTTCAGTTGCAAGTGCACCTTCCTGATATTTTCTAAATGCTCTTTAAAACTTTTCCCGACAATGATTATATCATCCAGGTATATCATACAGGCTTCATAGAAAAGACCTCTCGGTGTGGTCTCCAAAGGTGTTCAAGTCTTGCCGGCATATTGCATAATCCAAGCGACGGCATCTTGAACTGCCAGAGTTCAAATCTGGTAATAAATGCTGTTTTGCTGTTTTTCTTGGTCATCAGGGTGTATTTTTCCCTGCCAATATCCAGTGTTTAAATCAAGCATCTTGTTTAGAATGTCTTGAGCTATTCTTTTTCTGACCAGGATGATGGAGGAAGCTCAATAATGTTGCTTTCTTGTATGTCCTTTAGACGTTTTCTTACCTCTTCCTGTGTAGCTTTTGGTAGACATCTAGGATGTTGCTTGATTGGTGGATGATCCCCTGTTTCAATTCTAGGTTGTGCCAAATTGGTTTGGCCTACATCAGAAGATAAGCATGAGAAAACACCTTGAAATTGAGTGACACTCTCTGCACCTCTCCTGTCTTCATTTCTTAGTTGTGCATTCTGCAATAACTTTGATATTGGACGCTCTGAAGATGCAGAGACTAGAAGGCTCTGGTTTGCTCAACGCAGTTCACTGAAGTACATGTTGCAACCACTTCAATTTTCTTAATGACTTTTGCCTTATCACTTATGTTGGCAACTCTCACCGGAATAATGGACTTCGATAGGTCGATGAGTGACAAGACTACTAATAGTCCTTTCAGAATGTTGCTGATTTTAGGATATTCCATTATGCCATAACGGAAATTTCTGTTTTCAGCTGTCATCTTGAAGTATTATTTCTTGGAGGATTTAATCCTTTGTCTTTATGTGCTCAGAGTCAGAATGTAGTTTATTATTTTTAAAGTCCAAGGAAATATATTTTCTTAGAAAATCTGATCCGAGTAAGCAAGGTTCATTTATATGATATATGCCACATATGCTGTGTGATGGTAAATAGATTGCTATTTATCATCATTTTCTTCCAAATGTGATTTTAATGTCTAACTTTGCATCAATGTCAATTTTATCTGCATACAAAGTCTGGAGGATAGTGCAGGGCATCATCCAAATGAGTTTACTTTCTAATTATTCAGGTCTTTTTGGATGATTGTAGCATTACAAGGAACTAACATTTATACACTGGCTGACATAAAAAATGCAACACTATGAAGATTTAGCTTTATACTTCGGGAATATGTAGTGGAACAAGTCAGGCAGATGATGTAAGATGCAAACTGGTCATGTGATTATCGCACAAGAGAAAAAGGAAGGAAATGGTGGACGAACCAGCAGTCACTACTCTGCTACGTAGGGAAACCAGAATTTTGAGAAATTCATTATTTCAAACAAAACACATGAATGAATAGATGCTTGTGCAACAACACCGTCAGCAGTTCCAGCAAATGGATGATTTTATGAGAGGTCAAATAGGCCTATGTACGGCTGGTGGTCTTACCATTGTATTGCTACTGGAATGTCTGTAGATATATGCACTGTTTATAGAATTGAATCTAGATGGATTGATGAAGGAAATGTAAATAGTTGTGAAAGACGAGGCCTATCTAGATGTACTAGAGAACACACAGATTGGCACAAAAGAAAAGATGTGGTGGCTGCCCCCGATCAACTACTGGGTCATTTTGAGGAATGTGCAGGGAGCGTTGGATGGTCTAGTATCTGGGAGAACAATTTCCTGATGTTTGGCTGAAAGTGGTTTGCACATTAGCCACCGTTTCTGAAGACTTACATTAACGCCAAGCCATCAATGTGAAAGACTGTGAGGATGTCAGTGAGCCACTTGAACATTTGAATAGCACAATCTGGTATTCAGCAATGAGTCTTGGTTTATTTGTCTGATGTAGTCACCAGTTAAGACTCTAGAGGTGTCAGGGAGATGGAGTCAATTCGATTAAAGGTCACCTGTTATGCATTAAAGGCACATAAACAGCTCGACAATATGTTAATGAGTTGTTGTGCTACCTTACCTTCAACTGCTACAAAGTGGTATTTTCCAGCAGGATAATGTGACACCACACATGGCATTTTTGAGCTGACAAGCCCTTGCAGCATGTCCCATTGCTTCCTTGGCTTGCAGTGTCCCCTGATCTTTTGCCATTTGAGCATATCTAGGACATTATTGGTTATCACTTGTCTGCTCTGCCACAGCTGTCATTGGAGGAGGGTTCAGAGCATATGGGCTTCCACTCCTCAGGACACTATCTACACACTAGTTGAATCTATACCTCGTAAGGCTGCAACTTACATTGCCATGAAAGGTGGTCATAAATCTTACCGATTCCCTTGTATCTTTCGGAAGTCTATGAATTTATATTTCTATAAATAACATCACTTATTTACATATGCATACTCTGTCTGTTTATCAACTGACATTGCATTCTATCCAGTCCTTCGTGGTGTAACATTTTTTATGTTTGGCAGTGTATTTTCCTTGATGAAGAGCCCATTGCTTCTATCAGTCCTTTCAGAAATCTGAAGCATCTAGACAAGCAGTCAGTTGATCCACTGGTTCCTGGATGTGAGCAGCTGTAATTGGGTAGCAGTCTTTACAAGTTACTGAGCAGCAGGGACAGGATTTAGGCGAGATGAGACAACCTTACCAATATTTGCCCCAAGCTCATGAAGAATTTTCCTGTTCTTTTGTTGGTAACAAGCTTGCTTATAATCTTTTAAACACTTCTCACCAAAGCACAGCTCCAACATGCCAGATAGAGCTTCGAAGTCTAGAATCTGGTTTTTAGGCAGAGTATGAAGGATATCCATAGTGTCTACTCCCAGCGAAGCACTGAGATGGCAGACTTCATTTTTGGAATCCAATCTATTTCATTTGTCACTATAGAGAACTGAGTCTTATATACTTGCCAGGAGGTCTTTCCATCATACATGGATAGTTGTAGAGAGGGTCAAGAATATGTATCTAGAAATTTAAAGTTGTCAGAATTTTTCTCATCTGTCACTATGAATTTCTTTAAGTTGTCAACTACCTTGGCAACAGCAGAAGAATGTCATCAGTTTGTAGTTTGACAAGAGAGACTCTTTTTGCAATTTGTTGTTGAACAACAGAAACTCTTCCTTGAATTTCTTGAGATTTATCTGCCACTGTGTCTATTCCATAGCCTTGAATTTTTTTTGTGTTATGTCAGTAATTTCTCTTATCATTTTCTCTTGACCTTCTTAAACCTTTTCTTAGCCTGCTTTCATCTCTTCTTTAAAATATTGCAAAGCCTGTCACCAGTTGTCTCAGTTGCTCATCCATCGCTCTTTTTACTAGCATTCATCTCCACTCCTGACACCAAAAATTGTTATGTGCTTATGGGTTCATAATGGGTTGAATGCACACAGAACCACTGATAGTTTGATAAAATTTATTTTTTCCAAAAAATCACTTCACAGTTCTGGAATGTTTTGCAAAAGTACTAATACAATATTATAGAGCAGAATCAGTAATTGTCACTTCAATCTACTAAGAAGGTTAAACACAACTTAATGCAAAGCACATTTAAAGAACAAACCTCACATAGAGATTACTCAGCGCTCTGAACTAAAAACTAAACTGAGAACTTATGCTCTCTCTGGTCTTGCATGGTTTCTCCCTGGCTGCTGAGATATTTCCAGTACCTTTGATTTCTCGAAATTATTGGAAGGCAAATACAGTTATATATAGGGCCAGGTGGAGTTACAGTTAAGACCAGGGAATGCAGGGATCAGGCCAAAATGTCACGAAGTTCGGCTACTTTTGGTGATTTCTTGCCAAATTTGGGAACAAAAATTATTAAACAAAACCACTGCCAGGTTGGTGCTATTTGGTCACTTTGGCAAGATAGACATTTACTTGAATTTTAAATGGACCTGACATGTATTCTTGTTTTTCTGGTGGAACTTCACATTCTCAAAGCATTTCATGTTACATTATACAAGCGATACTGCAATTTTCTATGTCATTTCATTAAAATTATTTACATATATAGAAAATTCGTAACAGTTTTTTTTATTTGGATGTTCTAAAGTTATTTAATTTTGCTTGGTATTGATGCAATTGTTTTGTGTATAGATCCTCAACCAACTTTGACATCTCTTATCAGAGGTCCATTTGGACGGCATGCGTGGTGTGTTCAACTTCGCCATTTACCTCATTATAAAGTAAGTACTGAACTTTTTGTAGACTGATTTAAAGCTATTTTTTAATACTGTTGCATTTGTTTTATCAATTTAAATAGTTCTGTTCCTTGTTTGTTATATTAACAGTTTCATTTTTGTTTTTAAATTGTTGTGTCAATAACAGCCCTTGCACTGATTTTTTTTTCTAAGGTAAATTAATAGCAATCAGCTTTGTATGTTTTATAATTTCTTTATTATTATCATTTTTTAAAATTTTGTTAGTTTATATGATACCAGAAAATATTGAATTGTCTTGCAATCTCTTTTTGATATTTATCTCTAGGATCATAGTAAGATATCCTTGAAAAGATGGACTGTATAGCATCTGCATAATATTTAGCAATAATATAATAAATCACTCAAGTAACTTATTTTTGAAGTTATAATAAACCCATAAACTGATTACAAAATCACAGCTATGACATACCACATTTGCAGTCCTTACAACTTTTATTTTCTTGGAGTTATCCGAAACAAAGTTCAATTCATTTTTAAAACATGGGCTCCAGAGGTCTGGATATTGAACATTTGGATTTTGGATCGTATGCTTGAGAGATATAAGTTATGGATACAGCATATAAAAAACTGAAATTATTTGTTATAATTTTCATGCTGCATTGCCACTGTTTATCCATTATCAGTTAAAGTCACATATTGTGTCCATTTATGCATACTATTCCATTGAAACAGGTCCCAAATTTTAAATATTTTTTTTCAAAATGTGAGGCAAAAACAAAACAGTAGTAGTTAATTTGTCTTCTCTCCTACAAAAACTTAATTGGCTTTAAAAAAATTATTTATGGTATAAATAGAGGGCATAAAACTTTTAATAATCTAAATGAGAAGTTATGCCTTTTATTTATATCTAAATTAAAGGCATAGCTTTCATTTAGATTATTATATTTATCATATTTAGGCATAAAAACAAAGCAAAGATTTAAAAAACCAGAGAATTGCATTAGATTGGCATTGTGCATATTAAACATTATATATATGCATCACTGCATGGCTTTGGCCGCAGAGTCATTAGTTTTTTTTTTTTTTTAGCAGGAGATGTGAAAAATGTGCACTGCCCTCACTGAGACTTGAACCCTAAACCTCTTGAATATGTGTCGAGTATGTTTCCAATAACACCATGAAGGCTTGCAGAAAAGATTGAGAAATTTTATTATGTACTCTTCCTTTTCAAGGCAAACTGAGGATTAGGAAATCGACAAATCCTGATAGTAATGAATTATCATTCACCACATATGAGTTTGAGTTCCACTTCTAGAGCCATTAGGTTTTTATTTTTTTTAAAGCAGAAGATTTGAAAAATGTGTAGTGTCCTCACCGGGACTCAAACCCTAGACCTCTAGAATACATGTTGAGTATACTTCCAATTACACTGCGAAGACATGCGGAAAGGAGGGAGAAAATACCATATAGACAACTGACTGGATCAATAAAAAAGTGCCATGTTCTACAATGTTCAGCTATGCAGGTTAATTTAAAATAAATGGCATAAAAAGAAAATGTACCTGGGACTGCAGTAATGAATTTATTTCACAAATGTATATATAAGAAGAACATGTAACTTTCCACTTTTCATTTGACAACACTAAAAAAATTCATTTTCGAAATGTTCATGGGAGGTACTGATATCCAAAATGGTGGCCTCAGCTAAAGTAAAAGTTTGTTATGTTCTAGAATTCATAAACATATTTTCTGCAGCATGATACATTAACGTGTTTAGGCTTTACAAGCAAGTCATTCAGATGTTTTCCTTCATTCTATTGTTAATGAGTTACACTGTTTATATTTTTTCTCTCATATATGGAGCTCAGCTCCACAAACTGTTTCGCTCACCTTATCATGTTGTGGTGAAAATGTGTTTTTGTAATAGATTTAATCTGGAAATATCTCTGAACTCTGGTCATCAATATCCATTATGCATTTCTAGCACACAATGAGCCTTTTCTCTTGCTAATGCTGCCATTTTGAGTATTTGTGCCTTTACTATGCATTTCATTCTTGCCAAATAAAAACTAGGAAGTTACAGTTTCATATATCTGAATTTGTAACATAAAATTCAAACACAAATATGTTTCCTTTTGTGTCATTCATTTTTAATTTCCTAGTATTTCATATGTGTATAAAAAATAAACAGGCATTGGACAACCTGTGGATCAAAACTGAAAGGGAAGATTAGGATTTTGATAAATTTTGGGCCCACCAGTTAGATTGTAGAAAAAAGGCTAAACACTGGTAATTTGATCTCATTAGAAAGCCATCTATGAAGGCATTCTTTTCCGTAGGTAAATGAACTGTATATGCTTTGCTTTAATCAGTTGTCTTAAAATTTTTGGAACGATGGGCTAGGGTATTGGGGAGGAGACTGAGCAGCAAGTAGCGCATCTGACTCCGTAATAATGATTAGTACATTTGTGAGGTTGCATAATGCTTAACTGCAGTTTTGAACTCAAAACGTATTTTTTACAATTCGAAAACGTCTTTATAATAAATATATATAATTCACTGATAGCATAGAACAGTTATTGAAGTGAATTAAAACTCTTGTAGTGTGAGGAACTGGATAGCGAGGGTCTCTCTAGTCGAGAGTTCAAGAGCATCCTGGGTCTCATTAGTCGATTTCAGGAGCATTTCTAGTACGATGAAAATGAGCAGCAGACTGAATTAGTCATGCCTTCTTAATTTATCAGTAGTATTTTTCATTCTCTGATTCGTTATATCTGGAATTATATCAAAGGAAAAACAAGATCATTGGTTTGTCAGCCCTCCTGAAATTGAGAGGCTTTGACAACAGATACAGTGCAAAATGCTAAAATCTCTTAACAGTAGTTGTGAAGTTATGTCTATTGCACTGCCAACTGGAATGAGTTATTGCATCTGCGATGTCAGTCTATGTCCTGTAACATGTCATAAAAGCTTGAAAACAGTGACTTGCAGTGACCACATACACAGTTTTCTCATCTCTGTGTGGTACGCCGCAGATATATTAGTAATTACTGTACTTAATTGAAATTTTTTCTGTATTTTTGCTTTTAAATGAGGAAGCATCTTCTAATCAAGTAGTTAAACAAATGAAGTTGCAGAATAAGAGGAAGGGGTTTAATTGTCATACTATACTGAATAATTATGCTGGTTTAAAAATTAAATAAACCACACAATCTGGATGAATGATATTAGTTTAGATCTGTATTCATTATACTGGTTACTTGTGTGCATAAAAGCAAATGTATCATTGATTTTTCCTTCTTTACCATAGTAAAATATTATATTCAATTAAGTATTTGCCTTGCATTCTTATCAGAAACAAATGAATTTTAATCTCAACTCTGCTGTCGTTAAGTATTCATATACTTCTTAAAATTTATCCTGAAATGTGTGGATGAGGGTTTTTTTGGAGGGGGGAGTAATTATGCCATATTTCTTGTAATTTTAGTTGAAGAAAAATTATCAATAGACCAATATTGATTAATTATATGAGTATTTTAGCACTTCCATTTTTGACATGAAATTCGTGTTCTCTAAAACAAAGTGTGAGAATCCTGATAGTTTATCAACATTTATTAAACTATACTGATGAGTATTGTTATCAATTCCACCAGAATGCATATCTTAAGATAGCTGAATAATAAATCTTGAAAGGGAGGGAAATTCAAACTTTAGTTCATAAAGAATCCAGGCAGTTTTGTGAATTAATTAAAATGTAAAATAAGGTTCTAGGAAAATATTGCAGCTGTTTTTTAACAGGAAAGTTAATGAGGTAAAGTTTTTTTCCTCCTAATCAATTACAGAAATAAAGAAACTTCTATTTCAAACTATAGCAGACTGTGCGTGAACATTTATGCCTTTAACATTAGCCTTTTGCTATCTGCTTTTGATCATAAATTCAATAATTTAATGGCCACTTTTATCAACATGTGTTTTTCTTCTTTTATTGTAGATAAAACTTTTCTTCTTGCCATTATAAATAACATTTTTCTTTTAAAACAATCACAATAATAATATTGCGTTCCCCCCATTGCTTTCAAAGTTTCTGATTGTCTATAAACTCATCTTCCAGCTCTTCTATTAATAATATTCATCATCAGTATTTAAAGATTCTACATCAGATTTTTATTCTTAAGAGCTTAGAAAGGGTGGGGGAGAAAAAAAGGAGAAGAGAGAATTTTTTTTTTTAATTGGTGATGTTTGTAATGTTTAAACTTTAAGAAACTTTAAAAGAAAGAATTCAAGTCAATGAACACTTATGAAAGTGAACATTGAAAAATGTGTCTCCTACCTTTCACATTAGAACTTATTAATTTTAAATCAGAAATAAAAGATATAAATAAAATGATAGGTTAGTGTAGGTAATTTTACAATGAAGCATTCAAAAGTATTTACTTTTGAAGGGATGTCTTCATGAAGGACCTTTTCAGACAGTTTAGTTCATACTCATGTTACACTTTGAGAAAATCCGTCGTGGATTGCTAGTTTTTGACGATTTTTATCTACTCAGCCCTTGGTGAGCAAAAAATTAATGAATATTACATCATTTAATCGTTGTTGACCATTTTTAAAGTCTATTTGTAGTCAAATTCAATAAATAAATAAATAAAACATTTTCTATTGGTAAATTATATTTTCCTAAAATCCATCTATCTATTAACCTTATTTAATGTAGAATAAAAGCCTTTAAAAACTTGTTTTAAAATTTCTTTTGCTCCTTTTCTTTTTCTATTTAATTCGTTGAATAAATAATGACACAATTGCTAGTTCATTTTGTATTTCAACAAAAGCATTTTCAAAACAAGCACTTATAATAAGAACTTATAAAGTACTAAATAAATAAATAATAAACTCAGTGTTCGAGGAAAAGTATAAAAGCAAATAATTGAGTAACACAACAGAAGATTTATTATTGCTAACATTTGTAAGAAAATCCACCACTAATGAGAATAAGTTTTTGCAATAAATATATTACTTATAATAATTTAAAGAATTCAGTTGTATTTGATTATTTTTAACACATTTTCATAGTTTGAAGATTTTTTTTTAATATGTGTAGTTTTTATATGTATTTTCTGTATTTTTTAAAAATCTTATGTGCTTTTTTTAGTCAGGCAGCAAGTATTATGCTTTGAATCCTGGTAGGCCTCTGCCAATGAATGATGTTGGAATTGTACACAACATCAAGCAAAGATATTTTCCTGAGGCTGTGGATAAGATCCCAGTATGTCAAGCGTGAGTATTAGCTTCATGTTCTTTGCATTCAAATTTCAAGCAGAATAAACTAGTTATTTCCCTGTGTATTGTGTGTTGCAGAAATAAATTCTTTTAAAATATGTAAAGGGAGAAGGAGGGGAAAACATGATTGAATTTTATGGACAACTTAGTGCAATAAATGATTTTCTTTTTTTAATTTACATGTATTTTCAAGATACTGTGGGCTTAATTCCACTCTGCTACAATAAATTTAATGTAGCAATCAAATGAAAATTGTTTTAATCCCATTCTTATGAAAGTTATGATTACATTATCCATATTGCATCCATAATGCAGTATGGTTCTTTTGCATTATTATTATTATTTGCTGAAAAGCATTTTTATTTTCTTTCTATTCATAACTTAACTGGTTCATGCACAAAATCTAGTTTTTTGTTTGTTTTCACGTTCAGTGTAACTATCTGTAATTAAGCTTTTCTAAGTCATAATTTATCAGCACGCAATTTGTTTGTTTCTTTCTAGGTAATTACAGTGATTAGTCACTATTTTCAGTATAATATAAGATAAAAATATTTCCAAATATTGGAATTTATGTATTTTATGGAGCTTATAGAGGTACTGTAATGTTATGGCATGAGAGAAATTCATAAGATGAAAAATTTTAACATTAAAAATTTTATAACTGCTTTTTCACAATTTAATAAGTACAATATTAGTGACTAAAACTGTTCACAGTACTGTTATTTAACCTCAGTTTACTTCATAATAATTTTTGTTAGTGTAATCATGTATTTTAAAGCTCTAAATAAATAACTTTCATAAAAGCTCAGGTTAATAATAATCAACAAACTCGGCATATAATCAACTTCAAAATCAGAGAAGCACCAACGAACTAGTTAGGCACTAGACTGTTGCAACAGAGATATTTTTTTTAATCTATCATACATCTGGACATCGATCATAAGAAATACAGAAACCCAGAAAGACACAATAATAAAAAAAAAGGCAATTTGAGTGAGTCTTTTATTCCAATTCCAGCTGATTAAGTAGATGGGTCATCTGCAAAAGTTCCTATTTTACTATTGTGTAAAGGTGGTTTTATCATGACATCTACAGCATTCTTTTTTTAATTTTCAGCCCCAAGCTAATATCCTGTTTAAATAATTAGTTCCTGGATTTGAAAATGCTATTTGCTGAATATTCATATTTTAACACTTATGTTTGATCTCTTCTTTTCATGGAAAGCTGTAATGATTATATATTCACTCATAGGGTATAGATTCCAGCCTCATCCTAAACACAAAAAGGCATTTGTATCTTTCTTTGACAACACCAGTTTTTTTGTCAAAAGATAAAACTTTTAGGAAAGTTCTTTAGTTCGCTTTGAGAATTATTACATATGCCACATGGTTTATCAAGAATATAGTCTTGCATAAAATTTCATTTACTACAATGGTATTCTTTTCAGGATTCTGAGATATGAATCATTGGGCATTATGATCCCTTGACCATAAATGCATACAGAAAGCTAAGGAATATTTTCTACTAGGAACCATGATGACTGACTCTTGTGCCTTCAGGCAAGTGTGTACTGTATTTTCTGTAAGGTTCTGTAGAAGACAGTGTTCCATTTTAGACAAGAACTTATGTACTGGCACTGATAAAAAATGAAATACTGAGGTATTTCTTCATATTGGTCTTGCATATGGGCTTAGCTAGAGGGCTCAAGGAAGGACATTTGTCCCCGGGTGCAGCATCCAGTAGGTACCAAATTGAATGTTATCAATTTTTAGAATGACATGTTTTTTACTCTTGGCAAATAGGAGGGACAGGAGATCTTCTGTTGTTCCTTTGTGCTAAAAACCGTACTTACAACTCTGGCCTTTCAGCTTTATTTGTTCTTGTTCCTTTTGTATTGGGATCTATGAAATTCCTCTAGTCTACTTTCATTTTAACGCTAATAATAATGATTGGAAATTACCAGAATTTTGATAGCGAGACACAAAGTGAACATATATGATTGGAAAAATGATACTGCTGCAGAACACAATAACTGCAAAATGTGGCAAATGGAGTGAATGAAGTGAGATATTCAATTCAATTATTACTTTTTGCTGTAAAAGGAAATGGTATGCTTTGTTTAGAAGACGTAGAATGGAGAAAGCAGAAATGGATTTAGTGAATGCAGATACACAAAAGAACTTTATGTTTGTGTGCTCCTAAATGGCCAAAGCTTGAGGAACATGTTAAGAATTAAATTGTAAATCCCACAAAGAATAAGATTACTCTTTCAATAAAAATTATTTTTATTGAAGTGAAAAAAATTAGCGATAGATATGTCTCTTGCCGATATTTCTGGGGTAACGTCATAATGCAGATAGTTTGTGCATGTTTATCAAAACTACAATAGTACAAAAACTGTCAGTTGAATATGAATGATGTTTGACATCCCATAAAATAGAACAGTGGACATTAAAAGTGCTAAGACAGTAATGATAAATACTTCTGGTAACAAGAACACGCACTATACTGCTGTTCTTGCTTGTTGTGTTGATGGTTTAAAACTCCATCCTTTGTTAATCTTTAAACAAAAAATGCTGTCTAAATGTAAAATTTGGCATAGAACTTATATTCATGTCTATCCCTAAAGATGGATTGATGGAGAGGGTATGAAGCAGTTGTTACAGAAGGTGTGGCATCCAAGTGGACTTCTGAAGGCCACCATCCGATTCCATTTTTATTAGTGCACAATCATTTTAAAGCTCATGTAATGGAATCAGCAAAAATCTTTGCAACTGAACTGAAGATGCATCTTGCTGTGATTCCTGGTGAATTTAATTCTCAACTGCAGTCTCTGGCTGTTTCAATCAATAAACCATTCAAAAGATTTATACAGGAAGAGTGGATTGAGGCACCAGCTCATGATGTTACTCTGAACTCTGATGGGAAGAATGAATGGTTGGTCAATTTCTGGTGTTTGTGATTGGGTGAAAAAGATCTTGACAGAAAATTAAAAGTGAGACTGTCATACAATTCTTTAAAAAACGTGGAATAAGCGGCATGCTAGATAGAAGTGATGATGATATTGTGTATGAGGAAAGTAACAAATCCAGTAACAATGCCATCCAAAGTGAAAATAACTGCGTGTATGATTTAGCACCAGCGATAATGAATTTCTGCAATTCTGTGATGAATAAACACTGATATATTTGTTAACTTTTTAATATAACATTTCCATTTTTATTGTATATAGTGTTGTTATTAAAATAAGTACTTTGATTCTTTTTTGTCTGATCCAAGTGTTTTTCATAAATTCTAACCTAATAAATCACAGTGCATTTCATGTTAACAGTGTGTCTTATAGGCCAGGAAGTATTGTTATCAAAAATATCTCTCTTCATAATGAGAATTAAAAACTATGATTCCTGTATTGAACTTTATATTTTATTTTACTGTTTTCCAGATTTAAAATTTAGGAATCATTTGCATGAAAATATATCTAATTTTTGTTATTCTGTATGTATGTGTACATTGCTAAAAATATTTATGCATGAAACTTAAAAAAACTTTGTACAGTGCTTTTTAAATAAATGATGCATGAAAAATTACACTTGGTGAAATTCTTAAAATAACTATGTTTGCAGAGATAAAAGCATACCCTCATTAGAAAATATTTCCCGAGTTAGTGCTGAAGAGCATGAAAAGCTTGTGAAACTTATTGAAAACCAAATCAACTTTGAAGCTTCAGTGAAAAAAGCAGAGGATTCTCAGTATAATGAATATCCAAATCCTGAAACTGAATGTAAAGCTCCCAGGTAATACAAAAACATTTTAGATAGGTCTTATTATTATTTTTTTTTCTATTGCAGTTTGCTATAATTGTTGTATTTTTAAGTCTTTGCCAGGAATTCCAGACTTCTCGCTTGTTTCTTTCCCATCTCGGCTTTTTGAATTCAGAAGCATTAAAGGTATGTTATTGGTTTTCATATATTACTGTTTAAGTGCATTTGTGAATGTATATTTTGCATATATACTTAGAAAGTGAATATTTATTAATTTTTTATAGGAATCTTTGACTCAGCCTTTACCATCTTTGGTTGTACTAGATCAACTTGCAGACAATTTTCCTAATAAATTGGAAGAAATTGACAGCACACCAAGTAGAACAGCTGACACTGTTTTCATATTCTATGTTCAAAGTGGGCAGACTTCTGTTGATAGCTTTTTGCAAAATGTAGTTAGTATTTTCTATATATAATATTTCTGTTAAAATGATTTTTATTAAAGTGGTGTATAATGAAAAATTAATTTTTAATAAATTGTTAATTCCCCATATAGTTTCTGAATAAGATTTTGAAAAATATAATTGCAAACAAGTATTCTGTATTCAGAATTGATCCACCTATTAAAAAACATAATCAAAATGCAACTCCTAACCCTTTAGTAATTACAGGCTAAATGGCCAAAGTTGTTGCTAATTCCTTTGGGGCAGGAAACCTACATCAAGTCCAAGAAGAGACCTTGCCGCACAACTAAATCACTGACGTCATCCTGCTCAGCCAACAGCTGTCTCAGGGAGATGCCTATACAATCCAGTAGGTGAGCGGGGCAGGCAGGGAGGGAACAGGCACATGACGGAAAGGTCCTCCCCCCCCTATGAATTTCATGCACTGAAGATGCGCGCCTGTGAATCTGGCCATGGCTGTTTGGGGAGACCTAATTCTTTTACTCAATGGTCAAAATAAAAATAGGGAATAAGCTAATAACATTTCTAACTAAATGTAGTAAAGTGATCATACAAATGTATGAATGTATATAAAACTTAATAATCCATGCGCAGCTCTACTCTACCTTTGGGTATAATGGATTATGATATTTAATTCATACACAAAACAAAAAATTGTCATAAGATTAATTATAAATGACTTAAAAAGTTAATCTATGTGAACTTCCATGTCAATGACGTATAATCATGAATTACTGCTTATTTAAAAATTTATGAAACAGTTGAGAGAAGCAATCATTATCGTTAATTTGATGTATTATTTTTTTAATTTTTATGTAAAGAAATAAATGGGATGTTTTCTGAAAATAATTAATTTTAATAAGCTAACAAATTAACATATAAACTTTGTTATAAGTCTAAATAGGTAAAAATCACCGTTTCATTTTTTTATTTTATAATTTTTAAACATATATACTTTTTTTCTAAATTTTGACAGCTACTTTCTACTAAATAAATTAATTTTTGTTTTTCAGACTTCTGAAAATATCCATCCACATTTCTTGGAGTTTCTAAGGTCTTTAGGTTGGCCTGTAGATGTAAAAAAACATGCTGGGTGGACTGGCCACATTTCTACTGCATGGAAAATTCTTCCAAATGATGACTTAGGTATAGTTTCTGATGACTTCATGTTTCAGTTTCTTTTGGCATGGGTATTTTTCCAATTTAGAATTATATATTGGATAATATTGTTTAAAGTGTTTAAAAAATGATTCTGAAAAAATATATTAGTAATTTAAAAAAATTAGATAATTTTTAAACACTGACATAATTTTCTATATTTGTGTTTGTAAAACATTTATATATCTTTAACCATTTTCTCTTCATTTTCTAAGATTCCATCCCTGAACAAGAGACAGTTAGTGTTTATAATGGTAAGCATAAAGTTTTATATTGGTCTGATGTTTCTTCTGAACTGGCTTTTGTTGTTCCAAGCCCTGTTTCTCAGGAGAGAAGTTTTAGGAAAGAAACAAAAGTACATGACTTCGGTGATGATGTAACTCTTCGAAATAAAGGTGAGTTATTATTAATCATATTTGTCTTTCAATATTATTGCCTAGTTTGCTTAATCATGTTGTTTATATCGGGCTTTAACGAAAATTTCCCACCACCGCAAATATCATCTGCAGAAACAGTTTGCATAACATGTTTAATCACATTTTGTCAAATTTTTAGAATTTGAAAGAAAGAGACTTGCTTTAGAACACTGTGTGGTGAAATTTGCAAAAAAATATTGTTATCATTAAGCGCAAGGTGTCTGAAGTTGAACTATCATACTAACAGATTAGAATCATCACTTACTTCCAGTTCTGTTACAAAAAGTCACCAAAACATGTGTACAGCTTTAGGTACAAATGTTGTATCATATGACACTGTGAAGGTTTGGTACTGAAAGTTCAAAAACAAAGACTGTGACATTCAAGAAGCAGAGTGCTTTGGCCGCTCTATTGATATCGATGAGGCCCACCTGTGAGAACTTGTGGAAGAAGGTCAGTATGCAACCACTTGAGAGCTTGCTAAGGAGTTAGACATTAGTGCTGTCCATTAGTCACGCTATGCATCACATAAAATTGATGTACAAGTTCAGTCGCTAGATGCCGCATGAACTGACTCAAGCAAATAAGGACAGACGTGTTCGGGCCTGAACTAATTTGCTCAAATATCAATGTAAGAACAAAATTCTGATCCAGATCATCACTTCTGATGAAAAGTGGATTCACTTCAATAACACAGGCCCAAAAGGGGTTTGTTCTGCATCTGGTGAGCCCGTTTGGTGAGCAAAGCATAATTTGACTAACAAAAAGATCATGCTTCTTTGTATCTTTTGGGATTGCTGTTGTATTATCCACAAAGAGAATCTGGAAAAAGATAAAACCCTCGACAGTAAGCTATACAGCAAGATGCTAGTTCATGTTGATACTGTTATCAAGGAAAAACACCAAACTGATTTCTGGCACAAAAAGGTAATGTTCCACCAAGATAATGTGAGACCACATATGTCTGCATTTATAGGCTGAATTCTGTATGGGCTTGAATGATACCTTTTGCCTCACCCACCATATAGCCCTGACATCGCTTCGGACTTCTACCTTTTTTCACATTGGCAGCTACATCTTGTTGGTTCTATCTTCCATTCTGCATGGGAGACATCCGAAATGAGATTAATATGTTTTTGGACTAGTGGCTACCAAGTTTTGGGGCTGAAACTTTGAAAAACTACCAAAATGCTGATAGAAAAGCATAGATTTTGGTGTGATTACTACCCGCACTAAAAGTACTACTTTCATGGGTCCCCCTCCTCCAACTTTACTAAGAACATTTGGGGAAAAACTTTCGTTACAACTAGATAAATCTTTAAAAATATCTAATAAGTAAGATGAAAGATGTATTAAGTGCATAACATTTTTATGTATGCATATAAACATATACATAATCTTGTATGAAAGATGCCACATTGTTTGAAGCAAAATCTCTTACTTAGAAAAAATAGTGATTTCAGCCAAAATTGATAATTAATAAATAGGTGTTTGATTTTTCAGCTATGGCTAAGGTACAAAATTAGTTTTGAAATTATTAAATTAATCATACAATTTTTTTTGTTTTGTTTTATTCTTGTAGTTTTTTCAATATTTTCAACTCAAATTAGGAAAATGAAAATAAAATTTTTTGTCAAATGCTTCAATAATTTTATACTTGGAAAAAGAAATATATTTATTTGCTAAAAGTTTAAATATTTTTGCGGTTTCAGAAATGTATGTGAAAATTCATATAACATTAAAAGTATGCTCTCTTAAAAGGATATTTTAAGTGAAAAATATATGTAATTATTAAAAAAATAATATATATTCTAAGAGCACAAATCTTTCATTGGAGTTCACATAAGCATAATTTGTTTACAAGTACAGTTAATTTTTATTTGGCAGGATCAGAAGAAAAGGAGAAATATCATTCAACATGAATTCATGGCATTGAAGTAAAAAAACCATTTGAAATTTTGATAGGAGCATATTTTTTAAATCTAGATTTTTCAGGTGAAAGGAACCAGGTGAAGTTAAAAAGTATTTAGCTTCTAGAGAAAGAAAATTAATCCAGATTAAGGACATGCAGATTTGAATTATGTTAAAAAAATTATTTCTGAAAATAACAATATTGTGTTATGGAGGAAAATTATTTGATTCCATTATGCACACTAGTAATGTAAAGGATAAAAAAGGTAGTATGTTATCTAACTATATGTATCTCAGTTTGCAAAATATTTTTTATTTATTTCTGTTTTTAATAAAAATTTAGTTCTTAACAAACTAATGGAGAAGTTTTGATTTATGCAAGGGAAAATGGGACATGTGATCTGGGTGTGTGTTCTAAGGGGGTTTGCAAATCTTTCTATAATATTTTTTAAATGCATACTTTTTTAATTATAGGTTTTAAAAATGTAAAATTAATAGTAGAGACAAATTTTAAAACTTTATTTTAGCTTTTTATGTCCCTTTCTTTTCCCAAAAATCAGACACTGGACTATTGTCTTGAGCTGTCATTGGACTGAAATCAATTAACAATGTTCTCAACTTAAAAATTAGCACTAACTTTCAGATCCAATCTCTGCTATTGTATAATGGCCACAAGGCTATTTCATGAAATAACTTGCATCATGTGCATCAGTGATCTGTGTTACAATAAAAAGATGTAGAGGGCAGGTTCTCCATTAGAAATCATCCTCCAGACCTCCAACTTTATAAATAAGGCCAGGTCTGAAGTTAAGAAAAAATCCCCCCCCCCCCCCCCCCCAAAAGGAAGAAGAGGAAAAAAAAGAAAAAGTTATATCAAATATATTATTTAGTATGAGACCTAAATTTTATGAGTTTTATAAAGTTTTCAGTACTAATTTCAAAATTTGCATAAAATGCAGTTCTGAAGTCAAAGCAAAATTATTTAAAATGGAACACTTCAGACTAAATCTTTCTTAAAGGCATCTCTACCTGTAGGTAATAATCCTTGTATTGTTTTGCATTAATCAACTAGCATGCCCTAATCTGAAGTGTATGTAGAGAATTTGAATCTGAATTATTTATTAAATTTATATCGGTATTTAGAACATTTTGTGGCAGATAGAGATTTTTTGTGCCAGAGTATAAGACATTGTAGAGTACTAATAGCATGACAGTAGCTTTGGATCTCTTTGCTAATCTAAAAAGGACCATTCCTCAACATACTATTTCTTATTCATAAGAGTAAATAAAGGATTTGTGAAGATGAGATTTTTCTTGTTTTATAACTATCATTAATTAAAAAAAAAAAAAAAAAACTTTTTTTAATAAAAAAAAAAAAAAAAAAACTTTTGGGGTTTCCTACTATTGCTATATCTGAAATCCAATAAATGTACATCTGATGAGGATATTATGTTTTTAAGAAGAAATATTATCTCTGCCTATCCAGTGTCAGAGTATCTGTGAAATAAGCCTGTGAAATTTACTAGGGTAAAACAAAGATCAGCGAAATCAAGTATTTTTATAAATCTTGATTTAGCCTCTGCAGTGATTTTAATGTTGAGAAAACCCAAGACAACAAATACCAAGCAATAAGTATAACAAGACTATCATGAGAAGGTAAATTCATTAGTGTAGATAAGAACGGTGATGTACTCTCATCCTGAGCTTTGTGTTTTTGTTGGTAGTTTTGTAACAGAGTTGTCAATTTATTTCTGCAGTAGGTACTAACATGGTATTTATAGACTGTAAAGCATGATCGGATTAAGCTTGTTATAACTGGAGTATGAAATACTTATATATGCAATGGAATCCAATGTCATTAGATTTGAATCTCTCAGAGAAAAAATTCAGAGCATGTTTAGGACATATATGAGGCTGATTGACTGCAGGTCCCAGTATCCCGTGAAGTCTCTGACTTCACGGGATACTGGGACTTCAAAGTCTCTGACTTTGAAGTGACTTTGTCTGGACCTTCAAAGTCTCTGACTGTTGTTTCCACAGGAATAAGTATTATTGCTATAACAAACAATCAGAAGTACTTTTGAAAGCCTGAATTGTTCTTGTCAAACATTTTAGTTGGAAGGTATCATATACATAATAAATTTTCCCATTGAACATTCTTAATACCATATTTGATTGTTTATTTATTACAGTTTATTTGGCTAGAAAATACAGATATCATATATAAATATATTACTTTTTGGCTAAAAATATTGAAGTAATGTATAACATATAAATATATGGCTTTTATACTTTTCAGTATGTGATCTTCTTTATATGCAGAAATTTACTTTGTAAACATGCCAATAAAATAGCTTTGCTTTTGTCTACAATGAAATGTATGTTATTTATGTTTTGGGCAAGAGTGTAATTATAAAAATAAAATGATGCATTTTTGCTAAATTTTGAATTCTGCTTCCATTTTTCATACTATTGTCTAGTAATTTGTGGTTATATATCAGCTATACAATATCATAGTTATATGCAAGATTCATAAGATATATCATAATTATATATATATATATATTTGTGGTTATGTATCAGCTTACATATTTGTGGTTATATAAGCATATGAGATTATAAGGTTATATAAGATATATAATTATGTGGTTATTATATGGTTATATAAACATATGAGATATATGTGATTTTATAGAATCCTAACTACTGTGTTTAGGCTTGGGAGTCTCAATTGTGTACAGAATTATCTTTATTGAGAAAGTATTTTTTTTATCTTGAACTGAATTAATAATGCAAATTTTCTCTCTTTTTTCTAAAAGTAAGAAATCGTCTCATACACGTCAAAGTAACTTTTTTGATAAAACTTGTTAGAATGTCTAAGGCTTCTTGTATATATTTTCCATAATTTGGTAAAATTTATTAAACTACGATCTTATTTTTTGATCAGAAACTTAAACAATTGAGTAAAACTGCATTTCTTTATTAACTGGGTTTCAAAGTACTTCAGTGTCTGAGCACTGAAATTACTTGTTACAAACAATATATAAATACAAATCTATGTAAGAAAAATGTAAATTGTTGTTAAATGATAGTTTTACTGAAAGAAATTAAATGTATTAGAATTAAATTTTATATTTATATACATCTTTAAGTAGTGTTCAATGAATAAAAGTCTAACAACAAAAATCAGCGTTATATTTTAAAATTGGAAAATATAATGCTGATTTTTGTTGTTTGACTTCTAAATTAATTTCCTTAAATCATTTCATGCAAGGCATACAATCAATTTCATGCAAGGATTAGCTTCAGTTTTCTAAAATATATTAAATTTGATTTCTTTAATGCTGTTCTTATTTATTCACTGATTTGGTAGAAGGTGGAAAGTCATGTATCCTTTTTTAATCACCTTTTTTTAAGATATTTTTATTCTTCCAAGAGAAATTTGTATTAATGATTAATTGATATCTAGTAGTAGGTTAGCATTTGAATATAAATACTATATGCCAGTAATATAGATATATCCACACTACATTTGTATTTTATTAGTGAATTTTCTTCAGTTTTTTTGTAGGTTCATATTAATTTTCCTTATTATTTGGAAATACAAGATCATTCAGTAAACACATATTTTTTATCAAATTATTATTTTCCAAACATAAAACACCAGGTGTTCACAAGGCACGGCAGAAATTTAAAAGTAGCTGTTTGGCAAAACCGGTCGGATACCAGTGTTCTATAGAATGCCAAATGACAAACCAAAGTATGAAATACATACACAATTCATTTCAAATATCCATATATTTAATACATGCTTTGCATAAATCCATATGTTACATGCATTGTTTTCTTTAATAAGAAAGGCAAAAATTCTGCTCTGTAAAACTTTCATTTTTCTTTACATATTTGGAATAAAAGTTTTTTAATGGAAATGTTTCATTATTTTTTTTTAAAATAACATTTGTATTTTTGAGAAAAATGCACATCTTGTAAATAATAACCTTAACATGACCATTTTTCATATTTTGCCTAAATAGCATTTGTTACTGTATAGAATGCCTAGGGGAAGTATATAATAATTCTCATATTTCATACTTGTCTAAAAATGCCTAGCATTTTATAGAATGCTTCTATTCCATACATTACTGGTAATTTATGCACATACTTTGGCTCCAATTTGAAAACTAAAAGCTAACTGATTTTTCACTCAAAATGTACTAGAATTGAGACTCCCAAGCATAAACAATGAAGTCCTTATCTTAGCAGTTTGAATTATTGCTAAAACCCAAGTCTATAGATTATTTAACTTTTGAGTGAGGCAATTTTAATGACTTTTTTATTTAATTGGGGTCAGATAACATGGAAGCTCAGTTAATCAAACCTCAGATAGTCAAGGTTCTACTGTACTTATGTGATCCATTTACTTAAAAGTAAAATAATTTTTTATATTTTTAGAATTTAGGGAATCTACAAGAGAAGCTGATAGAAGAACTATGCCTTCTGGTTCAATATCTGAGGTATCTGTACCTCGAGCAATGTCTTTGAATCTAGATGCTGGAGATGACATGTACCAAGCACAAGGCCGTAGCTCTGGTCGGAAGTTCGGAAGGCAGCATAGTTGTGCAATTGCTTGTGATATGAAAGTTGTTGTGGCATGGCTAGAAAATTTAGATGACTGTATTTCATTTCCTTTAGGTATGATTATTAATGAATTACATTTGATGCATTTTTTTTCATATTATTACCAGAATGAACCTTACTATCAAAAAATGGCTCTTTGAAAAGGAACAGAATATTCTTTTGGGCTCCCAATGTATTTTTATTGCATAGCACCGAGTTTCTTAAATTGTGGGTAACCAAAAATTTTAGCAATTTTGATATTTCTTTAACTTATAATAATTTTACAATTACCATATATTTTTACATAATCTGTCTGAAAATAGATAAAGATGAGACAATAGAGACAAAGAAAAAAGGAAAATGTTTTGACGTATATTTTTTATAATAGAAACATTCATTTTACTTTAATTTTTAAAGTTTTTTTAAAGTTATGACCTAAATCTTCAATAGTGTATTACAGTATAAGTGAAGAAACTGATAGTTTCACTCATGCTTGTGTCAGATTTACTTATGAGGGTTCCCACAAAATTTTCATAAATATTATGGGGTCCCCACACCAAAAAGTTTAGATATCGTGGCATAGCATATTAATAAAATATTGTGTAAATTAATACAGATGATACCTACACAAAATTTATCATAAATAAGTTAACTTTCAGGAACATGTTTCATTAAATATTGAACTTTTAGCATCTTCTTTTTTGGAGAGTAGAGGATAACATCTTATCAGTAGGAGATACAATAATGCTTCTGTTTTTAAACATTCATGTACATATGCTGTTCTGTAAATCAAGGTAGGTAATTTAGATTTGGGAAATATATAGTTAAAATTAATCACTTGCATGAGCAAATGTAGCTAACTGAATTTTGTCTTGTTTTCTGAACTTTTTAAGAAATTTAATTTCTTTTAACCAAATTCTTGATGTTGTCATCCTTTTCATAGATTTAATACAATGTTATTTTTACATTTTGAAATGTGTAGTTCTTAATTCCTTTCTTCCAGCTTGCATAAATCTTGCTTCGGGGGCTGTTTTATCTTTAGTATTTTATTAACAAAGGCATGGAAGCCTTTGGCTGAATATTTTTAAACTGCTATTATTTCTATTCAAATTGTTCTTTAAAGTAAATCTAAAACGGATGATAAATGCCCAGGTATATGATCATTCTCATTCTGTCAAAATAAAGATGAATCCCACTGCATGATATTCAGCATCCATTCTTTATTTCTCACAGCCCTCATCAAGCCTTATTTTTGCAAACTGGATTCTAAGAAATCCTCATGCATAAGAAGGCCCATTGTGTTTGTTGTTTTGGAAAATAATTTTTTTTTTTCACCTTTGGTCAGTTAGTTATGTACCAAAATCAGTAATGCACAAAGGTTAAGATCACATTGATGTTTTAAGAATATGTCCAGATCTTGGAAATAAATTGAAAGGAAAGCTTAATTACATTGGAATACATTATCGTGGCTGGTCATTAAATGAGATGTAAAAAAAAAAACGTAGCATAAATGGGAAAACACTTTCAATTGCTTGCATTAA
>KK120066.1:20056-49080 GCA_000611955.2 Stegodyphus mimosarum | reverse complement strand
GGGGGGGGGGGAGGGGGCTTTACTGCTCAGCTGCTGGTGGGCCTAAATCATGCATTTGTGGCACAAAAAAACTCAATCTTAATTTTTTTGATAGGCCAACTAGAAAGACAGTTATAGATCTTTCTCTCTCCCTGTTTTGTTCACTCTGTGCATTGTGATTTTTCATATATCATTCATAAGTAAATCAGTTTTACCTTTTATGATATTTAAGATCCTTTTGTAGTACTTGTTGAACAACCTTATCTGCGATGCAAAAATTTATTACATTTATCAATATCTTGTATCATAAACTTTAGTTGTAAACAGTGTGCTTTAGTTGTGAACTGTTTAAATTGTTTATGTGGTATTACTTCTTGTTAATTTACAGAGAAATCTATTCAATGCTGTATTAATGTTAAAATTTTCATTATTATTATGAACAATCATCAAGTGATATAGTTATGTGCATTTTTTTAAGCTGTTATAAAGGTGTATGCTGAATAAATTAATATTTGTATTGGATATTATTAGATGTAAATGAAACTTTCAAAGTAACTGAATAATTTTAACTTCTGAAAATGTTTGTAATTTTTATATATATTTCAGCTGATATAGTGCCGTTGCTGAATACTGGATTAGAACCACCAAATTTTATATCTCGTACATCTGAAAAGGACTTATTTGTAATTTTTGTACATCCATTAGAAAGCGGTTTATTTCAGATCAAACTTCAAGGACCTGCTGGCAAGTAAGTAAGATTTATATTATGTTAACTTTTAACCACATTTATTAAAAGGTAATTGAATTTTTTGCATTTATATTGGTATTTAAAAATGTTCTGTTCAATATAATACTCATATATAACGTTCAATATAAATCAATTTCAGAAAAATTCTCATTTCATAAATAGTTTAGTTTAAAATTGTATTATATTTTCAGGACTTCTGAAGAAGAAATTTTATCATGTTTTCCAAGTAAACTGTTTGAAGAGATTTTGAATAATAACATGTTTAAGTTTTTTTATTCCAAATGTTAATTAGTTTTTCACTCTAATACAGATTAAAATACTTAAAAATTTATAATTTTTGATATAATTTGTAATGGGGCATTTAAATATTACATGAGTTACATAGTTTTTTGGAGGTTGATTCCTGTAAGACAGTAGCCTTAGTCATTCTGACTGTTTTTTATTGCCTATGGTGCTGCAGAAGTTCATTCTGGTCAGTTACACGTAGTACGTCTGTGATTGGTGACTAAGTAGGAAGTGGAACTAAGGATTATCTTATATTTTTAGCTATGAAATGGAACTCTTGCTGTTAAATATTGCTTAGGCTTTGCAGAAAGTATAAAAAGCAATATGTGTCACAAAGCAGCAGGTGAAATTATAAGGTATATCTCCTACATTCTTAGCGTGCCTTCGTGGTGTAATGGTCAGCACACTGAGCCGGTATTTCAGAGGTCCATGGTTCGATCCCCGGCGAAGGCGTTGCTCATTTTTCATGTCTCCTGCTTCGAAATAACCTAATGTCTCTACAGTGGCGCCCGAACTAAAAGGGTTGTGGATGATGACTCTCCACACCCAGGATTTGGCGACTAGGTCCCCTAAAACCCTAGTCGCCCTTTAAAAAGGGGAGTATATAAGGTATATCTCCTACATTCTTAGCGTGCCTTTGTGGTGTAATGGTCAGCACACTGAGCCGGTATTTCAGAGGTCCGTGGTTTGATCCCCGGCGAAGGCGTTGCTCATATTTCATGTCTCCTGCTTCGAAATAACCTAATGTCTCTACAAAATGTGCTGCTACATTTCCATTATAGTTAGATTTTAGTCTTCCACGCTCTTAGCAATTCAGTAGACAGGTGCCCAAACTATTGTCTATGAAAATAGGATGAACAACATCTAGACCACTGGAAATTATGTATTGTGACATGAGAAGAGACTTTGAATAATAACATGTTTTACAAGTTGCAGTTACTTCACTTTCTCAGCCACTTAGTTCTTTCTGATCATATTTGAAACCCCTAATATTTTATGCCATTTAAAGCTTCTGTTACCCAAAACGGGAATGTGAGACTGATATTACATTCCTTAAACAGTAACAACAAAATATTTTTTTTTTCTAGTTTAGTACAGAAAATTATGCAGATAAATTTCCCTGTAATATTTTGACTGCTGCAGTTTATTCAATACTTTAAAATATCAAAATTAATATTGATATTAAAAAAATGTACAATATAGGTAGTATTTAATATATTTACAACATGAATACAAGAAATATTTTTATATCTGAGAATTCGTTCTGTGAAAATAATGTTATGCCATAAAAATATTCAGTATTTCCTTATTATTATGGTGGCCCCCATTTTTTTTAATGCCAAATTGGCATCAAGATTATCACCAATTTCATGTTTACTTTTCATATAACATTATAGCTGCCATGTTTCCATGATTGCTTTTAATATAGTATCAGAAGCATTTTCTTGTACCCAAAATTTTCACTATATGCTGCAAGTTAAGACTGCTGATGATGGTAAAATGTGCCTTGTTGATTTTTATTCTGCCGCTTAGCGAAGCATCACAATCTTTCAACATTTTATATATGTGCTTCTGTTGCTGGATGAACAAAATGAAGTTTGTGGTTCCCAATAAAATGTCTGTAACTTTCTTTTTCCATTTCTTCTGTTTTACAGCGTTACCACCAGTCTGAGCAAATTGTTGATACTTGATTTATAGTCAGTGATCTTACCTTGAGTGTGGTGTCCAGGTATTCTGGAAGAACCCTGCTGGTTTTTTTTTCGTATGAACTACTTTTTGTTTATGTCAAAAATTTTTCAGGCTCACATATCTGCTTATTTAGTTGCCAGATTAGATATAAAGAATATGCCTTTCTCATAAATTATTTCAGTCAATAATTGTGTTTTTGTAAAATTTGAGTTGCTTCCTCCCTTTTAATCCATGCCAGTTCCTCTGCCCAGCTGTAATCTCTGCATTATTACAGACAGTATTCTGAAACAACTAAGCCAGTTGTCAAAATTGTATGCTTTTCCTTTACATAAAACTCTTCAGGTTGCACCTTCATGTGCTTTCATAGCTATGTAGTTTTACTTAATGACCATTCTCACATATTCAAATGGGAGATAAAATGAGTCAGTAGCATCTTTCTCACTTCTCAGTAAATGAAACTTTTCAACATTTTTTTAAGGGAAAAAAACGTATTAGCATATGGAATATCCAAAACTCTTCTTGTGATGAGCGAATTATTAATGTTTAAATAATAACAAAAAAATTATGTGATTTTTCTCAGAGCTCTTCTCATCACAAGCAAACTGTTGCTGCAAGCTATGAGATTGTTGATATTTCTTTAAATAATGTCTCCAGATAAGCAGAAAGAAATGAACAATTTATTATCAAATTAAGTGCATTGAACAGTGCACACAACACAATAATAGCTGGAAATAACTCAAGAAGAATATGGATGTGAAGTAACGTCTCCTTAGCACACAAAATGATTTACTATTCTATGTAACAGATAAACACTTAAGTGAAAGACATGAAACCATCAATTACATTAAATACAAAATAAATTCAAAAGTTATCAACCTAAGGACAATTAAGTAAATAGAGAATGCAAAACATCACAATAATACAGAAAAATGGAAATGCAGTCAGAAAGGATTAAAACATTTACAAATATTTACAGCACTGTAAATGATCATGGTTAGGACTGCCTGCCATTTGATGATGATTTGCACTAGCAGTTTATCAGTAATCTTGGTGCTGTTTACAAAACATGGCTGTAATAGTAATGAAGTACTTAATATTGTACTGATTTACTTGTTTTTATTGAAAGTAATTACAATAAAATAATTTTTTTCAAATAGTTTAGAAGCTTTATGGGAGAAATGAAGTACCATATCCTTAAAACATCTAGAAGTATGAAACAGTTCTTAATGTTTTTAAATGCATATCCATTGACCTTTAGTCAATATAAAGGCATTTCCTAAAACTTTTGTGCTCTATTGCATAAGTAAAGTTAACATAAAATTTGTATTCGTTTTGTATTGCTGAGAATTAATTACTTTTAAATAATTAGTGGAGTTAGAGAACATTCCTTTGTATTGAGTTATTGCTAAGTTGTTCAGGGAATGTTAGCAGAATAAAAAATAATTTGTTGGTGAAAGGTCCATAGAATGTGGAAAATGTGTCACACTGTAATATCACAGATTTCTTGTGTGTTAAGTGTTATATCAGGTTTGTCATTGGCTTAATGCAGCAGGTTATATGTCTATTGTAAAGTAGTCTACTACTTTAAAATGGGAAATTCAAGGCTTTTACATCCCCCTCCCCATTTGCAATCGTAACTGGTGTCATCATCACTTCACAGCATTTATTGTCCCCTTATTATTTGAGACTTTAAGTCAGCCTTCATTCGCATGCTTTTCATGAAACAAAACATGATAAAAGGAAATGAAATAAGGAAAAAATTAAATGACTTTTTTCCACAACTATTGTTTCTGTTGTTGTGAGTCTTAATCGGACAGTGGAAAGTAACCATGAAGTTTCTGTTTTAAAGTAATAGACTATAGTTCCAGCAATTTAATGGACAAGTTTTGATGCATTTATTACATATCTATACAATACCAATCTTCATGATTTGAACCTGTAAAATGAACGTCTAACAAATAACACTTAATGTGGGCAGTCATGCAGTGAGTATTGCATCTCTGGATGCAGAAGTGCTTTGTGAAACTTACTTTATCTCAGTCATTGAACCGAATATCTGTGATTGTCATTTAACATCTGCATTATTGCACTGTTTTGAAGAAACAGAATTAAAGGCTAAGAAACTCTACAAAGTAACAAATGTTATTCTGATAATTAGAGCATGTAAAATGTATATCTGCTACTGTATGTAATATGGCAAATAATGTATATAAAATGTATTATTTTCTATTGAGGTGCAAGCTTAATTTTGAAAAGTGTAATGTTACAGGCTATGGTAATTTATATCTGAAAGCATAAAACTGCTTTAAACATCAGTTTAGTTATTTATTCTTATACAGTGCATTAGAAAATTTTCATTTGTTTATTGTCAAAATGAAAGGTAAAAAAGGATTGGGAGTCAGTGCAAAGGAATTATGTTGCATTCTTTTCTAAAATAATCATATTTTACCCTTTTTCCATCCAGGATGTCTATTGCTTTACCATTGGTTGATGGTATGGTTGTGAGTCGGCGAACTCTAGGAACTTTAGTTAGGCAAACTGCATTGAATATGTTGCGGAGAAAAAGACTAGATGCAGATAGGTAAAATTTTGGTCTATTAGTTTGAATAATAATTATCTAACTTCATTTCTTAAAAGTGGTATTTATAAGATTGACTAATATTACTAAGAGTTTATTTTGTAAATGAAAAATTTTGTGAATTGTTTTATCAGTTCAATTCTTGAAAATATTTCATAAGATTGATTATTGTAACAAAAAATTTATTTTGTAAATAAGAAATCATTTTAATAGTTTTATCAAATGTTTGCTAGCATCCACAAAATTTTTGTTAAGATAACTTGTAACTTCTGTAAACTAACTAATCTTGTTAGTATTTATATCTATGCTTGTAGTCATGAAATACTGCATGCATCCATAAATTACAGTGTATGGTAAATAGTCGAGTGGTCTGTCAGTGACATAATAGAATTGTTAGTAAAATATTGATTGAATGAATTTATTACATAAATTCAATAAATTCAACTTAATAGGCTGAAATAGGTTTTCATTCCATGCATTTTATGTGATTTGCAGGCATGAATCAATTAGTGCAAAAAGGTAAAATCAATATTTGAAGTTTATTGTAATTTTTATGTATTTTTTCCATTCCAATTTAGATTGATCTAGATAGCAGCATCCAGTAAGAAAAGTAAAGTAAATTTATACTTAAAAATGAATTGTATAATAAATTTGATAGTTTTGAAAAATCTTATTTAGTCAAGAAATTATTAGTTTTTGAATGCAATGGCTTGAAAATTATTATGAAGGCTTTTAAGGTTGTCAGAGTTTCTGTTATTTCATTGTTAACACAGTATTATTTCAGTTTAAAAGTATAGTATTTTCATATATATATGTTATTTTTTATTTAAATTAAAAATAGTTAATAATCATAATTTTATTTGGTACAGATCATTCATAAATGTAATGAGATATAAAGCTGAATTGGGTCTATAAATAATGCAATTGTTGCTTATATGTGCCAAGTCATAATTTAAAATAGAAGATTTTTGTTTTTGAACGTTTTCATTGCTTTTATCATTGTGTCTGTGCGTCAGTTTATGATTGAAGGTGAATTACACTAACTCTAATCAACCCTTCTACATTCCTTTAATATTTAAAAGCTATAAGAAAATTTGTGAATTGAATCAGTAAGTTCTGCACAGAATGCTTTTAGTTTTGAGACTTAGTTCAAACATTTTCATGTACTTTTAGGTTAGAATCTTGGTGGTAATAAGATCTTCTGCAGTGAGGGATCAGAGTTATGCAGTACAAACTCTGAGATCTAGAATCATCGGAACTTTAGCAATTCCAGGTTTCGGAAAATTCTGGATTTTAGATCATCAGTTTAAATCTAGTGAGATGAGCTGTACACATGGCTATTATTGTTGGTGCTGCAGGCACACAACCATATTGGTTTTGACCTATAACTGGGAATGCTCTGGGCCTTTTATTGTAAGTTTAATACAAGCCCAAAATGTGCCAACCATCAAAGTATGGTGAAAAATGATTCTGTTTGAAATGGCAGTAAAGTAGAATCCATACAGGGAAATTTTGAAACTTCTGAGACAAGTGGCACCATCCAGTGGTGGAGAGGTATATATGACTAGGAAAGTCTGTCCATCAATGAATGATTTTCATGACCCGAAAAGTCTTCAGTTAATTTTCATGGTCATGAGAAATATTAAGTCCTATGTACATGAAAAATATAAAATAGCTAGAAGTAATACAAGTAAAGTAGAAAAAAAAATTTTACAAATGTACACAGTGCAGTAAAAAGTCTCTGCAACTATAGGTTCTAGCTTCGATTATTAGAATCCCAAACTCAGATTTGTCAATGAATGGTTTCGCTTGTCTGTTTTGTGAATGGTTTGTTGGCATCAGTTAATCAAACCGTAAGAGAGATGCAAGTGTTTTCCCATTATTTTTTTTTGGCTTTAATTTTCTCTAAATTTCTTCCATCCAAGGTCAATTTGTGTGGCTTGAGTAGGATTAGTTGTGAGAAGTCTTTTTTATTATGTTTGAATTCTGTCACTGGCTTACTGTTTGAAGATATGGTATTCAAACATGTTGGACAAGCTGTGTGCACTGAAATGTGATCGGAGCCACATAGGACACACTTCTCTAGCCCATCAGTCTTTTTTAAGTCATGTTTCCTTGTTGGGTAAAAATTTGCAGATAAAGTGTCTGTAGTGCTGGCACGGCTTTGATCAATGCACTTCAACTACAACTCAAGCAGTTTCTTAATAACTACTTTAGTCGGTTTTTCTGCATTCAGCAAATTGAAATGGCATACCTCTGGTGGCTATATATGTATTAACTTTTGCAGTAGTCATCCACTTGATTTAATTTAATATGTAAGAAGTCTTCTTTTATATCTCCTAATATTTTTTTTATTTTCAAACATGCCCAAAATTACTGACATGATAGTGGGTGGTACTTTCAACATTTTTTTCATGTGTCATGTTAGATTATTAGGTTTACCCATGCTAAGTGGTTGTGCATTTTTCAATTGTTTGTCATCTGCTGTATCATTTTTCTTTTCTCCGAGGGTTTGAATATGGGTATTTTGTTCTACCTTGTTTTCCAGTGACTTAAGCTGCAATTGTGAGCCTTCCTTGGCATGATCAACTGTTATTTTCTGCTTCAAGTTATTCTTTCCTCTATGGCTGAGCTACTTCCATAGTAACTAGTTTTTAAAACTGTTTTGACTTTGTCTTTCTCAGAGAACTGCTTAACTTCCTAATTAGGTTTTTCTTTCTTACCTGAGTTCTCCTTTAGTTTTGATCACTTTCCCCTCTTCTTTGTTAATCTGTGCTACAGTATTTTCTTTGCAGACTTTTCCATGCATCTAGATTCAGTTGCTCTGTGGTGTTCAAAGGCCTAACTCATGCCTTGATTTGCAACAAGTTAATTTGCATGTCAGCACTCACAGCACAATTTTTGCATGATAAAGAGTCATTTGTTCATTAATAGCAATGTTAACTACTTATTCATTAAAAATAGTATCTGTAATCAGATTATTTATAATAAATTTGAATGCCTAGACAAGGTCTGAATCATTGAGTCCAAGTCCATATTGCTAGAAAACTGGCATCTGATACCCCACTAAAAGCTGTATTCATGCATATCCTTTCCATGGAAGCATGAATGGAATCTATAGGTGCCCCTGGCCAATACCTGAAGTAGAGGCCTGGAGGTAATCATATAGATCAGGCGTTGGCAAAAGACAGCGTGCAAGCCGAGTGTGGCCCTTATAGTTGCTTTTAATCTGGAATATCCATAGTTGCTTTTAATCTGGTTAATATGAAATCCTGTGCAATGGCATTTTCATCTCTTTCCAATCTGATTTTATACATAAACTACGAATTCAGCAGCATGATTTTGCCTGCTGAATCAGGCTTGAAGGAAAAATTATACTGTAAAATTCAAACAGAAGGAGGTAGTAAACACTTGTGGTAGTTATCATTACCATGATAGATGGGAACAAATTTTAAAATAATAATAGATTAATTTTAGAATTAAAAGGTTTTTTTATTATTATTTTTTAAACTTAACAGATAATTTAATATGATTAAAATTTGTTCAGAGAGAAAACCTTCAGTATATTAAATCATTTTAGTATTCAGGGAAAATTAATTGTATGAAATTTTGTAATACTTTTGCTTTTAAAGGAGTAGTATATATGTTTGTTTGCCTTTGAAATCAATAGAATTTTATTTAAAATCTGTGCCAATTAAGTCCCCTCCCTTTTTTGGCCTAATTTTGAATTTATTGAAAAGTTTTCATGGTTTTTAGTCCAAAGGGCCAATTTGCTGAGAAGAACATTAATTTCATTTTGGCATTTTGCATTGATACACTATAAATGTCGGTTCACTTTTCAAATTGTTGCCACCAAATATTAGAGCCCTGTATTATATTTAAAGAAATTAAATAATGAACAATCCGCATAAATGTATGTATGTTTCTTGCATTGTGATAAAAAAAATTGTTACTTAGAGCCAACAGATTTTGAATAACGTACTTTCCTACCAAATATGGTCATCTGGAAGTCCCAATTTGGAATTTGTTTTATTATCTCTCTCATATTTTGTAAAACTTTAACGAATTTTTTATTAACAAACTCAACGGTTTCAAAGCGAGCAATGGCAACATTGTATCAGAAAAAAAATTTTTTTATCTCCAGCGCATGAGATTGTGTATCGGAAATTCTAAAGATATACTCATTTTCAAATTACTTCACGATATTGCTGTTGAACTGAATTTTATGGTTTAAGTGCGAAGAACATAGTATTTAATAAATAAAGGTAACAACCAAAATGTAAAGAAAATGCCCCTTAGGGTGTCCTGTAAAATCTGAATGCTTTCAGATTTATTTTTTTTGGGGGGGAGGGGATGAACTTAAGGTCATGTTGAAATCATAAATATAAAACCGTTAAAATGTTCTTATTCCACTGATATCTTTTAAGTGCTTTGAGAATTAATATTCTTCTGAAGTTCATTGATACTAAAAATAATGTTTTCATAAGTTTCAAATGAATATATGCATGTATATGTTAATATGTATGTGTGTTTATATATATAGTGCACATCAAGAGTTTCCAACCGCGGACACCATGGAGCCCGCCGATCGTTTAATGTGTGCCCGTGCTGTGCAAACACAATAAAAATGTTTTAGTTTTCAATAAAATTCTATGTGAAAGTTTTCTCATTTTTAATGAAACATAAATTGCATCCAACACAGGTACCAGCACAAAGCGAAATGTGACCTTTTTTTTTTTTTTATGTCCATATATTATTAACGCTATCTACCTTTAAATTCACCTTGAAAAAGTAAATGGTTCCCGCTGTCCAACTGATATTTTAGAATGTGATCTTAGGGACAAAAAGATTGGGAACCTCTGGTGTATATATATACTCTCATATGTTGATTTTAAACTTTTAATAGCATTTTTAATTATTCAGCATATCAAATAGTTTTGAGATGAAATCTGTAACTGTAGTAACTTGTATGAAACTATTAAGTACCTATGTATATGTATACTTCGATAAATTTTCATTACATAAATTTCATGTACACATTTAAAACACTATAAAAATACTTCATACAAAATGAAAATACTTTTTTCCTTGATGTGGAAGTCATAAACATTTTTCTATCATCATTTATTTTTTGTTTTTGAAACATTTTTGTTGTTGTAATTAAAAGTTGTTATGTTTTATCACTTATATTATATGTAAGTTTTTTTTTTTTCTGCAGCTGCCAACCACCACATATTAGACGCAAATTGAAAATACAGGATGCAATTAATAAATACAATAGAAAATTATCAGAACCTGAATTTTTATCATCTTTATTTCATGCATCATCAACAAATTAAGAAGAACCTGAATTTGTAAAGGAATGAATTTCAAGGACTTGATAAATGTGATATTTGTAATTAGTCACCGAAATTAATTTTCTGTGTATATAATAATGTATATATGTTTCACTACAAAAAATATGTGAAGTTTTTGTATGAATAATAAATTGTTTATCAAAAATCTTTTCAATGTGTAATTTAACAGAATCTGACATTTAAATCTTGAAGTAATTAATTGCATGAATTTTTTTATAATTATCTCATTTGTATCTTTATTAAAAATAGATTTCTTTTTCCACGTAGCATATGGCTTATAATTCTCATATACTAAGTTGATCCAAAAGGCAAGTATTGTTTGCACATATCTAATGGGCATCTGACAACATGAAGGCAACATTGCACATGCTTAGGTTCAATTTGAAAACAGATTAGCCATTTTGTTTGTTTACATTACAATTTGAAGTCATTGTTTGTTAGTAATTATGTTTAAAACAATGTATCGATCCACCAGCTGTGAAATAAGATCTGCTATCAAGTTTCTGAATACAATAAATGTTCAGCCTTGTGAAATTTATCATCAGATATGTGAAACTTAAAGAGAGAATTTGATGAGTGAAGCTATGGTGAGAAAGTGGATTAGAATATTTAATGAAGGAAACGAAAAATGTCCATGACAAGGAGTACAGTGTACACCCATCATTGATCAGTGAAGAATTGGTGCACTTCATCAACGAAAAAATTATTCCAGTAGGCAGTTCACAATATCTGATTTACCAATGCATTTTTAAAACATTACACAATCTTTATTACATGAAACTGTGGCTGAACATTTGCACTACAAAACATTATGTTCATGATGAGTATCGAGAACACTAATACACAGTCAAAAACAGAAATTTATGGCAGCAGCCTTGGAGCTTTCTCAGCATAATGCAAAAGGAGGAAATGATTTTCTGAAAAGGATTGTTTCAAGCTATGAAACATGGATTTGTTGTTAGACACCTGAATTGAAATGATAGTCACTGGAATGGCAGTATACTGGTTTCTCGAACCCGAGAAGCAGAGCCATCTATTTCTTCAAGAAAATTCATGTGCCTTGTGTTTTGGGATTGTCAAAGAAGTTTGTTATAGGTCTGGTTAGAACGAGGCACAACTATCAATGCTACAGCATACTGTGAGATACTGAAGAAGTTGAGGCAAGTGGTACGGAACAAAAGACATGGACTCCTGGTATTGCGTTCATGCGTGACAACACGCTGCATATTGCATGCATAACAATGATGCTGCTTGATTCATTTCACTGGGAACAATTCTGTCATCCTCCTTATAGCCCGGACGTAGGTCCATTCAACTTCCATTTGTTATCTCATCACAAGAAATGTTTTGTCAGTCAGCACTTTGCAAGTGATGATAACATCAAGGTAAATGTCAAGAACTGATTCAAATTGCAGGCAGCCGAATTCTACAAAGCAGGTATGTTGCAATGAGTGCCAAGGTATGATGCATGCCATAATTCGCATGGTGAATATGTTGAAAAGTAGTTGAAGGTGTGCAGATTTTTGTAATAAAATACAACTGAAAATAAATTTCTAACCTGTTTTAATACCCAAACTGTATTACTTACTTTCTAGATGAGCTCATAATAATATTTACTATTAATACAAGAGTTATTTCTAATTTCCATATGTAAAATATTGTTACAAATTTTGTACATATGTAAATAATTTTAGTAAAATTACACATGAAATAGTAGTACCCACCCTATAAAATAACATAAAAATCTAAAGAGATGACGCTTTGCCTGGAAAAATAAGGATACAAGAGCAAGTCTAATATTGCGTAAATGGTTATCTCGCTAAATTGTCGAGATATCGCCAAACTTGGCGACCACTTGGTAAAATTTTGGTCCGGTCCTTGTGTAACTGTAATGGATATTGTAACTGAATAAATGTAATTGATCACTACATGCAACTGTAACCGTATCCGGCCTTTAAATGTAACTTTAATTGTATATGCCTTCCAGTAATTTTGAGAAATGTAATTTACTAGACATTTCTCTGTGATCTGGTGAAAGGAGGGAGCATCTGCTCTCAACTGTTAATTCAGAGCTGAATTTGAAGTATTGAGATATCTAGGACTCTCACCTGGAAAATCATTAGGAAAGGCGAAGTGATTGCAAGCATGTAACACAGTTCACTTTGCAGTGACCTGTGTTAAACTACACAATAATCCACCAATTTCTGTCTCTGCTGAGACCTTAATATCAGAGTTATTGCAGAATGCACAGCTAAGCGATGAAGAGGAGTGCTGCCGAACATGTCGTACAAGAATTTTAGCATATTTTCTTCTGCTTGTCTTCTGACGTAGGTCGAACTAAATTTATATAGGGGATTATACATCAATTAAGCAACATCCAAAACCTCAACTGATTGCTAAACAGGAAGAGATAGGATAGCTTCTAAATGATATGCAAGAAAATAAGGTTATGGAGCCTTAAGCAAGTCACTGGACCTTTCCCATCATCTTAGTCAGAAAGAAAGATGCTTCAACTAGATTTTTGCGTCGATTATCGACGGTTGTAGAAGGTTACGAACAAAAACACCTATCCTCTTAGAATTGACGACATTTTGCGCACTCTTCCTGGAAGCAAGTGGTTTTTGACGCTTTATTGAAAGAGTGGATATTGTCAGATAGATATGAATCCTCATGGCCGAGAAAAGACAGCATTTACTACCGGACAAAAACTTTGGTAGTTTAAAGTGATGCTGTTTGGATTGCGTAATGCACCAGCAACATTCGAACACATCGTGGAGACCATGTTGCGAGGTCTTTCCTGTGAAGCCTGTCTGATACACATAGATGACATAATCGTAGGGAAAAATTTTGAAGAACATTTAGAAAGTCTTGGAAAAGTGCGTCAGAAACTGAAAGAAGCCAATCTAAAATTAACTCCCTTCAAATGTAAATTATTCATGCAGAAAGTGACTTACCTCTGACAGGTCATCGCTGCCAAAGGTGTGTCTACAGATCCAAAAATAGTGTCAGCAATTAAAGACAGAAGTTGTACCTACAACTGAGAAGTTTCTCTGGGCTTTGCACCTACTGTAGGAGATTACTTTGTGGAGGACTTTTCCTCCATCGCAGGACCTCTTTGTAAACTGAAGAGAGCAAGCAAAAGTTCATGTGGACAAAAGAATCTGAGGATACATTTAATAACCTGAAGGAAGCTGTAACATTTGCTCAAATCCTTACGTCTGTTCAGCTTGACAAGCCATTTATTCACTGCACAGGTGCGAGCAATGAGTGTGTCGGTACTGTTTTGTCTCAAGAAATAAGCAGTCAAGAACGTGTCATGGCGTACTGAAGCAAGTGTCTTTCTAGACTGGAGAGAAGTCAATGTGTCACCAGGAAAGTGTTACTCGCCATAGTTAAAGACATAGTACGTTTCCATTATTATCTCTACGGCAGAAAATTCCTGCTCTTTACAGATCATGCATTATTTACCTGCCTTTCAAATCTCGAAAATCCCGAAGGCCAAATAGCCAGATGAGCCAGATATAAACATCATTATCCGTCGTCGGAAGGAATCATCACATGAAAACGCCAAAGCCCTGTCTCAAAGACCCTGTCCAAAAAGCTGACGGTATTTTTACAGGGTCGAATCAAAATACCAGCTGCTCAAATCTCAGCTGGTCGCACGACAAATTACAACTCTAACATCGGTTCATCGAGACCTATTGAGTGACGAAGAAGTCAGGAAAGACCAGTTCGAAGACTGCGACATTAAACCCATAATTAACTCGATGGACTCTTCAAATAAGGAACCTACCTGGCAGGAGATTTTGATCTATAGTCCTACCACAAACAAAAGTCCTACAAGACAGGGCTGCCTGAGACTCGTTTCATATTCGAAACGACGTCTTTTACCGTAAGTTCGAATCGGATGATGGAAAGGCATTCCGGTGGTAGCTGATATTTCAAATATTCCTGATCCCGGCCGTCTCTAAAAGAATTACATAGCAACAGTCCAACAGGAGGCCACTTCGGAGTAATGAAGTTCGAGAGCGCTTCTGCTGGAGTAATGTACGGGACGACGTACAAAAGCAATGCTAATCTTGCGATGGATGTGTGGATCAGAAAGGACAGAAGAAACGCAGCCGAGAGAAGCTACAACATTACAATGTAGGAGCGCCTTTTGAACATATCGCCTTTGACATCCTGAGACCCCTGCCACGAACTGCTAATGGCAACAAATATAATATAATTGTTGTCATTAATAACTTCACCAAGTGGCCTGAAGCGTATCCTATTCTTGATCAAGAGGGGGTCACGGTAGAGGACATGATACAGCACTCTATTTCCTGAAACAGAGTGCCTCTTCGGTAATATTCTTATGAAAGGAGAAATTTTACCTCTCCTGTAATTAAGGAACTCTGTCAACTACTCGGCATCGACAAAACCCAAACGACACCTTTATATCCCCGGTCAGAAGGCATGGTAGAGAGGTTTAATCGAATCATCCTTAGTAACCTCTCCCAGGTTTTCAGAAACAAAGAGGACTGGCACCAGAAGTTACCGGTGTTCTTACTGGCTTAATGAAGTGCTATCCACCGGACTACCTGCTATTCCCCATCGGAGATGTGTTCTTCGGTGGTGACCTTCGTCTGCCTTCTGACCTCTTGTTTAGTTGTTCTCCAGATGCGTCTTCATCTCTTTACTGGTATATCCAACAGCTTCACGTACGATTCGAAGTGATGCACTGTTTTGCACGAGAGTGAGTCAACTTGGTGAGGGAGAAGATGAAGACATGATACGACACGAGAGCTACAGGAAATCGATTCCATGAAATTGAGAAATTGACAAGTATGGTCATAGAATCCGATTTGACGGGAAGGATTCTCTCATAAAGTCATTTCCAGACGGTCCTTACGTAGCCCTAAACAGACTGAATGACGTCGTAGTTCGGATCCGTAAGTCATCCAATTAGAAACCTAAATCGTTCATTACGACTAGAGATACAGTCTGACTCGTCAGCCATTTTGTAGCTAAGCTTTAGGGTTGCAATTTAGGTTTGGGGCGCCAATTTTGGCTCTTTAGCGCTGTTCGCTAAAACTTTATTATTTAACATTCTAGGCAAGCCGAACTTCAGCTTTTTTTGCACTCATATAAAGATGCGTGCAGTTCAGATTCTTACTCGTATTTTTTTTTAATTGCCAAATTTCTCATATGATTCAAGTTATTTTAAAAGTTTTTAAAACGTTTTCACATACGATATTTCAAATTTGTATTTTTACTTAAAAATGCTTTCTTTTTGAATTCCTTTATTGAATTTTCAATTTTTACTTTTAAATACACGCATAATGTTAGGCATCTCAAAATGTATTTTTTGACAAAAATTTTCCTCTACTATATTCTTAATTTTGGATGAGGTTATACTAGTTTTGAAATCAAATTTTCATATTTATTTAACTATTTTTCTTTTAAAATTCAATGTAATTTCATGTGTTATATAAAAATTATAAGTCTCTTAGTACTGTATTTGTATGATAATTCTTAATTTCTCAGCTATGATATTTCAGTACTGATGGAGTTAAGCATATTACTTTTATTTACATTATACATTAAAATATTTAGAGGATATTAAAGTTGTGGATACAAATTGGTATGAATACAGCTTCAGTAATTTTTAAAATTTCTAAAGCTTTCGTGAATCAACAGATACTTTTCTAAAACTGTAAACAAATTTTACATGGTAAATACATAAGTGCATGCTGATGATTTAATATATATAGCCAGTTCGCATTTTAAACCTCTGAAAAATTTAATAGTTTGTCTGCATGATTCTTTTTTTTTTTAAATCTTTAATCTAATTCTTGTTTTTTTTATTTTTAATATGTTATTTGAAGTTTGCTCACATGGAATCAAACGTCTATTATTGTAGCAAAGTTGTTAAAAATGTTATTTTGTATGTGTTTCCAGAAAAGGCTGCTAAACACTTTATGATTTTAAATACTGATTCAGGATATGCACCTTTAAATTATAATGTTTTTAGGATGAAGTGCAGAATGCTATGAAAACTACTTCAATGCTCAGATGACTGTGGGATTCTATATTTAAAAAAAACAGTTTTTATACAGATTTAGTAGAGTAAAAATTCCATTTAAAAAAAACAGTTTTTTTTTTCTTTATTTAGCTAAAAACAGTATTTAAAAAAATACACACACAAATAAATAAAAATAATACCTTTTCATACAGAATTTACAGATACCTTTTACTAATACGTTTATTTGCTGTTGATGGTTACTTTTTATTATACTTAGAAAAAATAATGTAAATTTATAAGAACTTGCATGCACATGCTCTTAATACTATACTTATCTGAATATTTAAATGCTAATTCCATAATATAATAAGATTCAATCTATATCATAGCAAAGACAATACTTAAATCACAGTTCTTTTTATTAATTAATTTGCATAGGTAAAAACATAAAAATATTATATTTAGCTTCAAATCTATAAATTAAGTCCTCTAGTAACAAACATATGCAAAACACATATAGTGAAAATAAAGCAAAAAATAAAAAAATTTTCACACTTTTTTTCTAATGTAGTGCAATTCATTCTACTATATTCACATTTTATTAAAACATACTGCAGTAATTGAATTTTTTCCATTATACATTAAACAGCTTTCTATAGGATGATATTATATTAGTTTTACTTTAGTGAATTCTCATTTATATGTGGAGATGTCATATTAAATGAAAAAAGCCATCTGAATAAATCTTAGCCAACACTATTCAGATAGTATTCTTGTTTTCAAGGCATATAATTTTATTTTAGTTCTTTTTCCATTAAAGGAGCTAACCTAACAGATTTATTTCGTTTACATATATCTAATTGATGTATTATAAATATAGCTTAAATAAGTTTTCAGGGTTCGTACACATTTCTGCACATCAAAATTAAGTACTATTAAGGACTTTTAAGGACCGTTAAAGAAAAAAAATTAAGGACCTATCAGCAAATTGGAACTGCATAAATTCAATTAAAGCCCATGCCTGAACTTCACTTTCGTTATACCAACCTAATAAAAAATAGATCCGGAAGTAGGATGCACTATTATTAAGCATAATTATAAAATAAATTCGAGAATAAAATCATCTTTGCAAAATTTGTCAAATAAGTATTAAACATTTTATGCTTATAATAGTTGGACATATTTTCAAGAAGATTAGTGATATTTTATTGACGTTTTACTAATGGTTAGCTTTATGTTGATTTTTTTCTTTTATGTCTCCTTTCGTTAAGTACTTGCTCAGTCTAGAGATTTTGTAAATAGCAGGCCGATTTTATACCAAACGGCATACGTTAAAATGAGAAGTAAAATCCATAACAGAAGACTGGCTGTTGTCACTGCTGTTGCTCGCCTAGAGAGAGACCTGCCAATCAGAACAGGCTGAATGCCTGATGTTGGCAGGGTTTTTGAAAGTTAGTTATGCTCTGTCTGTTTGACACAGTTAATGTCATAGCTTCGTGTAGAGTTCCTAGAGTTGTAATACAGTTAACATACATTAAGGTTCCAATAAGCCACTAAAGCACCAGAGGTGATAGATAAGCTGTTTTGTATTAATTTAAGTCTTACTAGCTGTAAGGAATATGTTTTATAGTAATTTTTACATTTTTGTGTTGTATCTTGTGACTATATGAAAGGCTCGAAGTAAAGATAACTTTTAAAGGTGAGCAATTAGTTACCAATAATTGAATTAGGTAGTTAGATACCCTTAGGTAGCAGATATTATAGATTTACCTGGCCACTATTAAATTTTATTTATTTTTTAAAAATATTTGATGAAAATCACAGTCTAATAACATTTCACAGATTAAAATACATGTAATTTATGACACTGATTCTTAAACGACATCAGGATAATAATACATTAAAAGCTACAACACGTTTGTGTTTTGCAGCAACAATGCTCAGCAAAAAAAAAAATACTTATGCGTCTTTTTAATTAGAAGCCCTCCCAGACATTATGGCTAATTTATATCAATTTTCTTCTCTTTAATTACCTTTTCTAACAATGAGAAAATTGTTTCAATAAGCAAATCAATGTTCGCATTAGTTTCTGTTTCATCTCCTAACTTGTCAATGTCTCAACATTATACCTATGAGGTTTTATATGATCTGCTAAAAGTTAAATAGTCCAAAACTCTAGATATACATGAAGCAAATTATCGTCATGTCTGAAAGTAACTATAAAGTCAGATAAAAGTTAAACCTCTTTATTTAACCAGAACTTAGAATATAAGTGCGTGTTCTTATGTTCGCAAAATGAACTACAGCTCATGGCGATGTAACTAAACAGGAAGATTGAAATTCAAATTGTGGACTAGCACTCAAAGATAACACAATTTAATTTTAATCTAAGCTGACTCAGTAACTCATAATCGTAACAGATTGAAATATCGGTAACGATAACGCAAAGCTGAATTAATTAATTACAAATTATCACAGCTGGCAGAAACTAATGCAGCGTGAGAGCAGAAGCCAGAAACACTCTCTGTCTTACAATACAAAAACCTCAGTTTAAGTACTATCTAAATGATTTGCATTCTGGTGAGAAAAAGAAGAGAGAAGCTATAGTACAGGCTGAAATTATAAACAAATGGCTAATTTAGGTAATACTAACTGTACATATATTTAAAGAATAATTTTCTTTCTCTTTATGCACTCAGTTTCTTTTCTCAATAAGTTTCCTCTGCATTTCAGAATTTTTGGATTTATTTTAGATTTCTGTTATTCTAAAAACCACATGTATTTAAAATATATACTGCTAATTTTATTCCTTAAATAATATGAACACTGAGAATAAATATGAAATGATACATGGTCAGAGCAGGTGTGGCAGAATTTTTAGAATTTTAGTAATGCACAGAGGCCAGAATTTAGAACCCACACAGACTTCATCAAGTACAAAAATGTCTAAAGCCAGCCCTGCGTGTCATGCATTGAGATATATAAAATACATATGATAATCTTTTTAATTGTTAGTTTTCAATTCTTTTTTAAAAGAAAATTCCTTTCTGTAGATACGTGTCCATGTGCCAACATTAGAAGTATTACTGACATTTTCCATACTTCTGCTTAGGGAAAAGAAAAAAAAAGGGGGAGGGGAATAATCATGTCAAGAAAAAAATTTCTAGAATCAGAAGTAAAACATTCAAATATTAGGTTTTCATTGTTCTCCCAAAAATTCTTCAAAGATTAAGCAATTCATCACAGACTTTCTGTAAAATACATCCATTACGAGTTAATACTATGAAAACATTTTTCATTTTGTCACATTTTTCTGGAATCTTCTAGAACCTTAGATCTATAAATCTTGCCTTCAAATCCTTCTAAACTTTCCAAAGTGCAATGTCTAAAATCCGAAAGAAAGATTACCACTACCAATTCCGCGACAGCGAAAAGCCAGAAGTATTTGAAAAAAAAAAAAAATTCACATACACACACAAAAAAATTAAATGAATTTTATAGAGGAAACGGATGCACATTCTAAAAGTTCTGAATATTCTGAGACAATTACATGGGGAAAAACTCTTACCATTTAAAAAATAAAAAAGAAGACATTTTAAAATAATTACACAGCTATTTTGCTTTTGCTAAGAACTGTTTTGTAAATTATGCTTTTCAGCATTTATTAGCTTGTTTATTTTTGGATTCAAAATGTTGTAATAAGTTGCCAAAATGAAAAGAAATATCACTTTATATTTTAACAGGAAAAAAAATGTTTTATTTCAATGTTATTTCTTAAATATAGTTTCAATATATTACCATTATTTTAACGAAATTTGTTAATGCTAGAGTGTTCTAAACAAAAGTGTTGAAAAATTCACAGACCTCCGAATTAAACATTTGTACAGAAATTGATCTTAAAATCGCCAAAATGTTAAAAAAAAAAAAAAAAAATTTCGAAATGCCTATGTTTCATTTCTTGCCTAGGAACTTGAGTATCGCACCATTTATATTAGAAGTAGGAACAAATTCAAACAATAACCATATTTGTCAGTGAATCACCAAAGATATTCCTCGAAAATGCTAATTTGCACTTGAAAGGCTCGTAAAAATGGACCGAAATTTTAGATGATTAAAATTAAGGACCTTTTACTGATTTTGGACAAAATTAAGGACTTTTAAGGACCAAAAATCGATTCTAAAAAACCTAAGGACCGTACGAACCCTGGTTTTATGTGCATACTCAAAGAAGGGAAAAGAAAAAAAAAAGAAATCCTTGATTCAAAACCTGTTTTAAAGCAATAAGTAAATAAATAAAATACACTGGTACTATTAGCATCTAAAAAAATACTGTTTTGTACTCTATAAACAAATCCAAATTATCACATCATAATGCATAACACTAGTACAAAAGAAGAAATGTCCGATTAGGAATATAATCTATTTACTTGATAACAAAGAAGAGTAAAACATATGCAACATCACATTATGAAAAATCCTGCAAGCCATTACAATACTATAAGACATTAATTAGTAAGGTAAACATCAGTTGATCATTCTTTCACAGTAGCAATATATTTTTCATTCAAAATTCCTAATAATATGCCAAAACAGATTTACTATTGGTGCCTCAGATTTAAGGTTACACAAAAGTAAATTTGATTTAGCTGACTATGAGATCTACTGTGGAGGACTTTCTAAGGAGAACTGGCTTGTATTCACATTAACACAGGAAAAAACCACTAAAAAACCAACCATGCAGCCAGCCTATTCGGAAATAGAACAGAAGGTGTAACTCCCAGCATTCAGTAACTTTAACTATTCAGCTGTTGGTAGGCCTAACTATTATTCAAAGAGACAAGCAACAATTTTTCAGTGACAACTACTCCACTTTTTTACAGACAGAACTGAACAGTAAAAACCACTTAAACTCTTGATTAGATTCTAATTTACTTTCTTGCTTTTAAAAGCAGGAGATGCGAAACTTTGCCCATGCTGCTTTTTATTTTGAAGAAGCTTTTTGAGACCAATTCCACCGGCAGTCAAATAATATTTTATTATCTTCGTTTTGATATTGCAACAGGAGGGAATATTTACTTCACCTGCTTTCTCACAAATCATATTAATAAATTTCTCATCCATAGTTACATTTCATCATACTAGCTCGTCTCGAAAATTTTGAATTATTTTTTCACACAAAAGGCACAATTTAAAAATTTCAGGAGAAGAACATTTTAAGCCCACCTAAACTTTTGATGACAGTAAAAACATAGTACAATTTATGAACAGATGTTAAAAAACTATTAAACTTTTTTAGAAGTGCAAAATGGCAATTTACATCAGATACTTCGGCAACAAAATTTATTTCTCCAAAATATGAACCTGAAGGTTGTTGCAAATGAACCTAAAAGAAATTATAATATGTGAAAGTGAAAGAAATTTAGAAACTCTGGTTAGATAAAAATAATCATTACCATTTCAAAAGTAATTTTCACCTTAAAAAAAAGGAAAAATACATTGGACTGTTCATAGCATTCATACTTCTTAAACTTAAGAACATATTACGTTATCATATTTTTAAATTACAGAAACAATGTTAATACTTTGAAAAAATTTATAGTAGTAGTATTTAATAACTGTTCAAATGAAGACTTACAACAGATGGTTCAGCAATAGAAATCACTTCAGTTGATAAGGGTAAACTGTGCAGCAAGCTACCCTGAAAATGCTCATAAATAAAATATACTTACTGTAATTTTAATAATAAATGATAGAAATAATCCTAATAAGTTTTGTAAATCTTTAAAGAAAACATAACAACATTCAGACAAGACATATAAGACATTAAAATATACATTTAAATCAATGTATTATTCAAAATTAAAGTTATTAATTTCAGTATTATTTCTTTTACTTACTCCATGCATATTCCTGTCTATTTATCTAGAATTTAAAATTAAGCAAAAAAGCAACTTTAGTTTAATCCAGATTTTTGATTTAAATTCTTTCGACTTTGAAGGCAATCAGATACAGGTTTCTCCCTTTCAGGAGCAAATTTGAAGAAAACAGACCCATGCATGACTGTCCTCGAAAAACTACAACAACTTCATCAAATTGAGGTTTTATGCCTAATTTTAAATATATGATTATAATAAAAAAGTACATATTTAATTATACATATAATAACAGCAAAATTTTAGCCAACATTATGAATTATTATATCTTATTAAAAATTTAAATTTTTTAATTTAATCTTAGGCACTGTAATTAAAGCTTTACCACATAATGCCTTAATTTCAATATTTTGATTCTTTTATAAAGCTTTATTATATTCTTATATAAAAAAATTTATGTGTAATAAAAAAATATATATTTTTTATGACAACCATAAAAATAAAAAACACATGCATTACAAAAATTTGATGTCACTGAATGGTGCTTTGGTAAACCAATGCCTTTTAGACGTTGTGGGGTCAACAGTTGTGGAGGATTAGGCACACTGAAAAGAGTTGGCACAGCATTGGGCTTTAGTTTTCTACGTCTATCTTGCCTACAGTATTCGAATTGATTTTCTTCAAAATGTACCTGCATATTTAACAAAAGCATACATGAAATTTAACATTAAAATTAAAAGCACTAGTATTTAATTGCAGTTATATGTATTATATTAATTTAAGAATGCAATTTTCTGATAAATTTTAATTTTTATATGAAAATAGAACAAAATTTTAAAAAAGTAATCATGTTTGTAAAACTACTTAAAACATATTTCCTGCTCACACAATGAAAATAAATTTAAAATAGCTATACTTTAAAATACAATGTGAAGTTTTACTACTACAATAAAGTGTAATAATGGGATCAAAATGATTCATCAACTATTTAAATTAATACTTAACTTCTTCAAAATGCCTAAAAAATACAGAATATATTTATCTTACTATAAAGGAAAACCAAAATCATTTATTGTTTAGATCATACTATCCAGTTTTTAACATTGGCACCAACTAACAGATTTGGCGACAATACATCAGAATATGCTACTTTAAATCACCAATCATGCAGTAAAATTAAATCAAAAAAGGGACATCACATTCCTAACCGAGCACACAGTTTACATGAAATATATGATACAAATTTTACAAACAGTATAAACTATTCACGATAATAAAAGACACATTATCACAAACAGTATTGGCGATATTTTACTGCACAAACACATACACATTCCGCAGTTGATTTTGTACTTATAAAATCAGTTGATCGTCAATAAGTGACGCTTAAATGAAAATACATAATTTGAAGAAATATAAAGAGTAATTTTTCTAACATTCTATGGAAAAATACGAAGCTAAACTTAACTCACAAAGACATGCTCCTGGGCCCAGAATCCATTGATCTCGACGAGAATTAACTATCTATTTTCTTCGTCTTTCTTCATTTCTCGGGAAACGAAACATCCTAAAGTTATTTTTGGACTGATTCGAACAATTTGGTGCAGCACATCCACCCATATTTCTGAAAATTAGGTCAGAATTGATCAACAAATATGTCAACAAAACACTGCTGATCCCATAGCAAATAGCAACAAGTTAGCTACAAAATGGACGACGATTCAGCTCCCCTTTATAGTAGCCTTAATTACGACAAGCTAGCCCCTTATTATGGCCATAGTACTCAGTCCCCATAGATTAGTATACGAAGACCATGAAGTATTGCAGCGGATTTCCTTAGTTGTAAGTATGCCTCCTGTCCAGGGATCTGACTTCCCGGGATGTGCAAAGGAGTTACAAATTTGGTAAATACGTTTAGTGAAGTTACATGAAATTTTATGATTTTTTTTAAATTTTTATTTATTTATTTATTTTTATAATATAGCATGAAAATCTAAAGAGGCGGTCTGTGGATACAATAATACCAATAATATAGGGGCAAATTTATTTAACATTGCGTAAATGGTTGATTCGCTAAATTGGTGATGGTTTAGGCGACTAATTTTTGTTTTAAAATTTGGTGAGAAGTCACCAGAATTTCGAGAAATGGAATTTGTTAGAGATTTCTCGGCAACCAGGTGAAAACTATATCAGACCGGAAAGAACATCCGCTTTCAATTGTGCTTTGCCTTGCTTTGTCTTTAACGTTCTTAGTAGTTTGAAGTGTAATCTGTGGTACTGTGAGGAGCCGTACGAATATTTTTATGGAAAGTTCCAGAACTGTCGTGTTTCTTTTGTTAAAATAAATTTTATCAAGCTGTCTGTGTGCATTCAGTCTGTTACGAACCTGTACGCACACAACAATATTATCGTGTTAGTCTGTTTAAGACTTTTAAAACATTTCTATATTCTTGCATTCTTTCATTCAATTTGGCTCTATTCTAAACTATCTCATATTGCAGTCTGAGATATACAGTTGAATAGCATTAAGAAACACAAAAGGTCATGCTATCCTGTGAATACTTGCTGTGATAGAAACCATATTTATTCTGAAAAAGAAACAATTCTGCAATTTTTAATGCTGTAACTTCAAAAAAATAAGAATGCAAAATGTTATTACGAAATGTATAGCCGCGGTTAAGATAGCTTCCCCGTAAAGCAGGTTTAGGATTGCCAGAAAATGGCAATGGAAGGCAGAGTTACCGCATTTGGTGATATGCTATAGATGGATGGGGAACCTTCTAGAACAAATTCTTGCTGGTTTAGCCCAGAATGTTGTCGAACACAAGCCAAAAGCTATATAAAACCTGCTGGTGTGTAAAGAGTTAGTGTCTCGTCTAGTGAGTTGATAGTCAGTCAGTGCTCAGTGCCTAGTCGAGTCAGTTAAAAGCCAGAGAGAGAGTGTCTCATAGTCGATGAGTGCATCAAGAGAATCTCTTAGGCCCATACCAGATGGCGTTTGTTTCACACGAACAACTGTTTTGGACACATTTTCTGCCTGGTTTACTATTGACAGAAAGATGCGCGATTTTTTCTTTCCGTTCGGAAAAAATTGCAGGTCGTTTGTTTTTAACCAATCAGCTATCAGCTTCGAATCCCTCATCACGCTAAAAATAGCTAATTTTGGTAGCCTTCGTGCTTGTAGCAGATAATCAGTTTCATCTTTATATATTAACCCCAAAGTGATCTATGGTGATTGGCTGTTGCACATCACATGACAAAGCAAAAAAAATTGTTTCAAACAATTGTCCTTCCGAAACAAAAGGCTGTGTGATAGCAGCCTAAGTGTACCACGAGCTAGTGCGTCGTTGAGCTCCGAGAACAAACTGAACCCAGTCGGGAGCTGTACTCTAGTGTATCGTCGAGTGCATCATGAGTTGTAGCGTGAGCAGTCTCAGGAGTACGTAGAGTCTCGAGAACGACCAAGCAGAGTCGGGAGCTCTGGTGTTTTGCCGTGAAATTGTCTTCACCGTTACAGTCTGATAGTCTGAAGGGGCGTGTCGCTGATTGTTTCAGCGTGTTTCTAGTAGTTCCTTGATGACTGTAAATGTGATTTTGGAGATGTCTTGAATAATACTGGCTAATAAATTGTGTTTTCATACTTCATCATATGTCGTCGTTATTCACTCCAATCCACGAACCCCTTAACGTCTGTATGAAGAAAAAAAAACTAAACAATATATTGAAAATAAAACATAAATCTGTGTACTTAATATCGTATTTTGTTTTTTAAATGAGATATCTACATTATTCGTTATGCGACCCTACAGAAAGTATGCTTCATTTGACAGGAATGATATTTCTGTTAAATATTATTTTATTTTTCACTAAAAAAAGTAAATAATATTTATTCAGAATACCGTTGTGGCCAAGAACGTACGTAAAATGGATATCTGCCTAAGTTCGCAGCCACAGCGGTATTCTTGGTAATGAGAGGGCTGACCTATTGCTATAATCTATGTATATTGTAAAATTTTAGTCATTTTTATCTTTTGTCACTTTTTCTTTGCATAAGCCACCTCCCCATATGGAACTTTTACCATAAAGCACTTGCTCGTTTTTTTGCAAAATATCTTCATATAACCATTACTGAGGTTATTCTCCCTGCATGTTTTTTTATATTCTGAGATAATGCTCTAATCAATTTAGGCAATGAGGTTGGTGCCTCTGATTTTTGTTTTTAGATGGTCCTCATGAAAAGACTGTATGTACAAACTTCTATTAAACAATTGTTCCATTCGATAACAGTCTTATTACTCAACTCTCATTCCTCTTTTCCCCACTAAATACTAGTTAATTCACTATGGTAGCTGTAAATATATCTTAGTGCGGTCACAAATGAAATGGTTGAACCACCGAGCTATCTTCCTTTCTGAACGGATATTCGGTTCTAACAAGTCTTAATATTACAACACCACTACATATGCGTTTTTTAATAAAGTTCCATATCGTGGCCATTAATGCATTTTTTAGATGATGGTAAGATTCTATACCTTTCAAATAATTCTATTGCTTCTTGTTCTGTGGTTTGTAAATTCCAAATTTTAAATGTTTTTAGAACCCAGACATATAACAAAATTTTAAACAGTGACAGCTTTACCGCGAAAGCGAGGAAAAAAAAAATACAAAGTTAAAGGAAATAAAATTATGGTATATTCTGGCACATCAGATAAATAGTAAAACATCATTTTATGCATAAAAAAATGTGATCAAATGAAAAATTCTTCAATTTATAAACATTTCATTACATAAAAGTAATTTATAAGGGAAATGTGTAACTTTATATGCTAGCTCTGCCGCTACTAACAGTTCTATGCAACATAGATTTTAGAAGTTAACATAAATTATCAGTTTAAATAAATATATGAACATATCAAGTAATGCAAGAGTCACTCAAACCATATATATGATACAGCGTACAAAATGAAATTCAGATGTAAGAAAGTTTTCGGTTCAGCTTGAGTATAGGACCCCATTGGCGATTTTCAGCTTGGCGCACTTTTCGGACGGTTTTTTTCTGGTAACCCAGCGAAGGTTGGAATGCGCTTTAGCCCACTGCTTGGGGGCGATTGTTTTTGAATGAGCAATAAACATGCCAACATGGGTAACTCCGTATATCCGCCAACATGGCTGACTGGGTATTTTGAAGCTACGGAAACATGTAGCTTTCGCGCATGCGTATTTCCTATTTTATAAAGAACGGTTTTATTGGTAATGTGAGATGACGTAGCAGTTTATTCGAAATTCTTACGTGTTAATTTAAGTAGTTATTTCAGTTGTCGTTGTATTCTTTGAATGCGGTGTTTTTGTGTTGAGTGTTTGCTATTTTCGTACCTTATATTTCGCTAAATACCGAGTCGGTATGGATTTAGCTGTGATGCTGAGAGAGGTGAGTGAATGTACATGTACATTTATTACTTTATTGGAAGTGCAAGTTGCTTAATTTTTATATTTTGTTGCCTTTTATTGAAATAATTTGGCTCAGCTGAAGAACAGAACGCTGGTATCGTTTGCAATTTATTTTATTTTGTTGATTTGTGCACATTGCCTACATTGTGCAATTCGCTGATGTTTTTTTTAAGTTAAAACGGAACGCTGTGCACATGGCATTTTCTTGTAATTTATTTTCGTTATTTTAGCTTATTTTGTTGATTTGTGTACGTTGCCTACATTGTGCAATTCGCTGAAGTTTTTTTTAAGTTTAAAAGGAACGCTGTGCACATGGCATTTTCTTGTAATTTATTTTCGTTATTTTAGCTTATTTTGTTCATTTGTGTACGTTGCCTACATTGTGCAATTCTCAGATTTTTTTTTAAGTTAAAACGGAACGGTGTGTACATGGTATCGTTTGTAATTTTAATGCCCTTTTAAAAAAAATTCCTTCTTTCTGGGATGCCATTTTGGTTACGTTTTCGCGGAGCGTGTCGGGAAGGTTATGTAACGGCATAAAATGTGTAAGTATTACAACATAAAATGTAAATAATTAATTTAAACCTAACTGACAAATATTTTAATGATCGTAATGTTCGTTTTGCATATTATTTTATTATCTTTTTGTGGCAACAGTTTCCATACTAATTTATGCTTTAGAATTCTATGTTTTGTTTACAATAGGTTTTCGCGGAGCGTGTCGGGAAGGTTGCAATTGCGAAGACGTTTCGCAGAAACGCGCCGAATTGGCGATTTTCAAAACATCGCCAAGCAGTGGGCTAAAGCGCATTTTCACCCCAGCGAATTCTAGAAAACTCCATTTCGGCAAACCTGTCTGTATTTTCACTAAATCTTGCAAGCAGCAAAATATTGATGTATTTAACACATTTCTAGAAGTAGTAAGGGACATAAACTGGGCAGAGTATAGGATTTCTTTGTAAATTTACCGTAATTTTGTAAACTTTACTAAATTTCCAGCATTTCTTTACTTTTTTTTTTTAATGTAAACATGTATTCTGAACTTCTGTTAGTTTTACAA
>KK120066.1:0-19828 GCA_000611955.2 Stegodyphus mimosarum | reverse complement strand
TTTTAATTTAAACATGTATTCTGAACTCCTATTTTCAATTTTACAACTTAAAATTTGTATTTTCCGTATGACTGCTAAAAATATGCCTCCACTTATTTATTTATTTTCAATTTTACTAATTAAATATATATTCTCAATTTGTGTTTAAAATTTTTCTTGTTAAAATGTGAGTTAAAATTGCGTTAAATTTGTGTTTAAAATTTTTCTTGTTAAAATGTGCGGTTAAAATTGAAAACACAAGTTAGATTGCATTCTAACTTCTATTTTTAATTTTACTGCTTTTCTAAGGCTAAACTTGTATTTTCAATATTACTATTTAAAATATGCCCCCACTTACTTATGCACCTTCAAATTTGCTGTTTAAACATATATTCTAAAATTTTTTTCTGGTTAAAACGTGCTTTCTAACTTGTGTTTTCAATTTTAACCGCTTTTCCATGGCTTGGTGACATTTTTCGGTCGCCAAGCCAAAAAATCGCCAATGGGGTCCTATACTCAAGCTGTTCCAAGTTTTCCAACGTTTATGAAGATTGTACATTCATCATATAATTACCTTTTCATCAGGTACCCAAAACGGTTCTCTCAGTTCAAAAGGACTCGTACGCTCGTCATCTAAACTAACAACTCTTAATCCACTACGGTTTCGACCAAGTCGTTTTTTATTACCTAAGCTCTCAAGTATCCACAACTCTTCGACATTTGACATACATCGACGAAAGAACCTCTACGTTCAGTACATATTTTTTACATACACTTCTCTTAAAGGACGGAGAGCAATCAAAGTAGACAAATGCCTTGTTTTGCACTAAGTCTTTCTACCCGCTGGGCGAAAAATCAAGCTTAGCGGTTTTAAGTGCTTACCCGTTTTAAAGGCAAGTTGCAAAAATGCTTCCTCTGTCAATATTTCGAATGCATTTGCAGCATAAATCGTCTCTAGCGTCTTTTAAATTGAGCAAAATAAGAACCAAATCTTACGGATGTTAATCCTTTTATTCCGTTTCTTCTCAATGTTTTAATAGAGCTTGCTATGCACTATAACTGCCAACAGCCACGAAACTTGTTTATTTACCTTTAGCAGAGGGGTGTGTTGGATGAGAGTGTAGTGTAGGAGTTGTGGATGTTTATATATATTAAAATATGAAATATGTCTATATCTGAGAGCTTAGATAATAAAAAACGGCTTGTTAGAAGCCGTAGTGGATTAAGAGTTGTTAGTTTAGATGACGAACGTACGAGTCCTTTTGAACTAAGAGAACCCTTTTGGGTACCTGATGAAGAGGTAATTATGATGAATGTACAATCGTCATAAATGTTGGAAAGCGTTTTCACATCTGAATTTCATTTTGTGTGTTGTATAAAATATATGGTTTGAGTAACTGTTATATTACTTCATGTGTTCATAGATTTATTTAAATTTAAACTGATAATTTATGTTAATTTGTAAAATATATGTTGCATAGAACTGTTAGGTAGCGGCAGAGCTAGCATACAAAGTTACGCATTTCGCTTGTAAATTACTTTTATGTGATGAAATGTTTATAATTTGAAGAATTGTTGATTTTATCACATTTTTTAATGCATAAAATTATGTTTCATTACTTATCTGATGTGCCAGAATGTACTGTAACTTTTATTTCCTTTAATTTTCTGTACTTAAAAAAAAATTTTTTTTTCATCTCGCTCTCGCAGTAAAGCTGTCACTGTTTTAAATCTTGTTTTAGCTCTGGGTTCTAAAAAACATATAAAATTTGGAATTCACCAGCTGCAGAACAAGAAGCAATATAATTATTTGAAAGGTATGGAATCTTATCGTCATCCAATTTGAATTGATGGCTATGATATGGAACTTGGCTGTAGTGTAGAATTCGGTGCCTTTTCGATTGGCGGGTTGGAATGCGCTTTAGCCCACTGCTTGGCGGCGATTGTTTTTGAATGAGCAATAAACATGCCAACATGGGTAACTCCGTATATCCGCGAACATGGCTGATTGGGTATTTTGAAGCTACGGAAACATGTAGCTTTCACGCATGCGTATTTCCTATTTTATAAAGAACGGTTTTATTGGTAATGTGAGATGACGTAGCGGTTTATTCGAAATTCTTACGTGTTAATTTAAGTAGTTATTTCAGTTGTCGTTGTATTCTTTGAATGCGGTGTTTTTGTGTTGAGTGTTTGCTATTTTCGTACCTTATATTTCGCTAAATACCGAGTCGGTATGGATTTAGCTGTGATGCTGAGAGAGGTGAGTGAATGTACATGTACATTTATTACTTTATTGGAAGTGCAAGTTGCTTAATTTTTATATTTTGTTGCCTTTTATTGAAATAATTTGGCTCAGCTGAAGAACAGAACGCTGGTATCGTTTGCATATTATTTTATTTTGTTGATTTGTGCACATTGCCTACATTGTGCAATTCGCTGATGTTTTTTTTAAGTTAAAAAGGAACACTGTGCACATGGCATTTTCTTGTAATTTATTTTCGTTATTTTAGCTTATTTTGTTGATTTGTGTACGTTGCCTACATTGTGCAATTCTCAGATGTTTTTTTTAAGTTAAAACGGAACGGTGTGTACATGGTATCGTTTGTAATTTTAATGCCCTTTTAAAAAAAATTCCTTCTTTCTTGGATGCCATTTTGGTTACGTTTTCGCGGAGCGTGTCGGGAAGGTTATGTAACGGCATAAAATGTGTAAGTATTACAACATAAAATGTAAATAATTAATTTAAACCTAACTGACAAATATTTTAATGATCGTAATGTTCATTTTGCATATTATTTTATTATCTTTTTGTGGCAACAGTTTCCATACTAATTTATGCTTTAGAATTCTATGTTTTGTTTACGATAGGTTTTCGCGGAACGTGTCGGGAAGGTTGCAATTAATTGCAAAGACGTTTCGCAGAAACGCGCCGAATTGGCGATTTTCAAAACATCGCCAAGCAGTGGGCTAAAGCGCATTTTCACCGATTGGCGAAATGTTTTGTTCAGTTTGGGTGATGAAACCCCATTTCTTGTTACCATGAGAGTTTTAACTTGGTTTTAGCTTCTTGATTTTTTCAAGTGAAAAGAAATTGATGTTCACATGGACAACGTCAAAGCAGTGTGCAATGACTAGTTTGTGCAATTCTGTGATGTTTTTGAAGTGAAAATAAGTCGATGTGTGCGTGGAAACGGAGATTGTGAAATTCTTTGACTTATTATTTTGGTTTTGTGTAGCGGCCATCTTGAAATTGTGCCTTCCTGGCACCAATCTTGGCATCAAAAAAGAATCGCCAAAAAACAACGGGCACACAATTGTAAACTTTTACCTGGAACTTTATTAAGACTTGTTAGAACCGAATATCCATTCGAAAAGAAAGCTGGTTCGAGGAATGGGAAAAGAGGAATGAGAGTTAAGTAACAAGACTTATCGATTGGAACAATTATTTAATAGAAGTTTGTACATGCAGTCTTTTAACGAGGCCCCCCCTAAAAAAATATCAGAGGGGCCAACCTCATTGCCTAAATTGATTAGAGTGTTATCGCAGAACGTTAAAAAGAACATGCAGGGAGAATAAACTCGGTAATGGTTATATGGAGATATTTTACAAGGAAACAAGCAAGTGCTTTATGGTAAAAGTTCCAGATGGCAATGCTTATGCAAGTGATAAAAGATAACAATCAAGAAAGTTCTACAATATACCTAGATCCATGTAAAGCATATAAAAGTGAAAGAATAAGAGCTACTAATTTCAAACATTAATTTAAACATTAATTAACATTTCAACAGTTAATCATAGGTGTAACTTTGCAGATCTGGTCACCAGAGTACAAATACAAAATATTGAGTGATACAAAGCAGAGCATTGGATAGTATGACACCATGCAGATTCTCATGACTGAATTCATGTGGAGTCATCTTCAGAAAGAAAAAGACATATTGTTTTCTGTCTTGTGTTCAGTTTCAGATTTTGAGCCATAAAAGAGATTGACGGCCATGAGAATTTATGGCTTTCTGCCAACTTTTATGGCTGACTGGATTTTCTGCAAGTACCATTTTTTTAATCAAGGAAAGATTTTACCTTCATCCTGTATTTTAGTAAATATATTTTTATAATAAACTGTTTTAGCATTGCAGCAGTAAAAGTGGTTATAAAAAGATTGTTTTTCTGTTTAGATTATGCCAAGTCAATTTTAAAATATGAACTCTATGTGGAATCAACTCAGGTGGAATGAATAATATCATTACGTACCTGTATTTATGTTATACCTTAAATTTTCAGTGACAAAACTAAATGGTTGCTTTATGTTTTCAGAGTTTTTTTTTGTGAACTGTAAAGTGATGGGGAAGGATTGTTTTAAAAAGTTTCTGTGATGATATTCTTTCTCATATATTTCTATGCAGAGAAAGGTAGCTTTTCGAAGTTTTTTTTTTTTTTTTCCTAAATCATACAACCAGTTACTTGTATGTTCACAAATTGTCTCATACAGGAATACAAATTTCATAACTGCACATTGTTTATCACAGTTATGGGAAGGTTTTTCACATTAGACCAATAGATTTGCACTAGTTGTTTCTGAAAGTCAATTGCCAGATTCTCTTGTTTTGCAAAAATTTTGCTACAGATTTGTAATTAACAGGAAAATTTTGTTGTTTTATGTTATTTATTTATTTTTTGTGAAATCATTAAAATTACAGTGATATACTTGAACATTTTGATGTCTGATTAATAGACATTCAAAAGCACATGAATACATGTTCAATTCTCTGCAGTACTTTAGAAATTAGAATTTTCTTGTTTTCTCTTTCTATGAAGCATTGCATGAAAATATTAGCATTTGAACTCCATCGTTAAATCCCTTTGAAATGAGTTGGCACTGTCATTGCTACTGTAAAAAAGATTCGTGTATTTTCCCTTTCTATGAAGCATTGCATGAAAAAATTAGCATTTGAAGTCCATTGTTAAATCCCTTTGAAATGAGATGGCACTGTCATTGTTACTGTAAAAAAGAAGTTTAATTCGCTTCGTGTGAGATGGGTATGGTGGATGCCTGAGTGTCTTCTACAAATATAAAATAAAGTGATAAAATGTAATTAATTAATGAATAAAAGTCCATTGATTAGTAATTAGCTACATCAATTTGAGTAGTCTGTAAGAGCTGAAATGAAATTGGATAACTAAATAAGAAAGTTGTAATAACGACGGATTTGCTGCCACTTTTAGTTTCCAGAGAATATTTATATTTGTGGATTTTACTGCTGGATGCTGAAAGAAATGGGTGAGTAAAACTTGGAAGTTCTGTAACTGCTACTTTGAGTAAATTCTAAATTAAATTTGTTTGGTAATTTGTAATTGTTGATAAATGTATTGAAAATGGCTGTGAAGTTGAAAAATGTTCTCTCTGAAAAGAGAATTTTAAAAACTATTTTGTCAAAACTGCAAAAGAAACTTTTTGAGCCAGCTTTAAGGGTCCTTGACATTAGAATGGTTAAAAAATAAATATAGTTATTAGCAAAATGAATTTTAAAGTATTTTTGATTCTATTATTAATTTAATTACTGAAGAAAGTTTTAAAAAAAATTTTGAATGAGCTAGATGAAATAATAGTAATCTTACTCATATATAATTTGATATAAATAACAGATCATCAAAAATGGTTAAAGAGAAAAATTAGATAAATACTGTAATTTCTGAAAATTCTTTTATACATTTACTTATGATTTCGTTACTCTTGTTTTCAAGAAAAATGCGTTCTTGGCTTTCCTGTAAGGATATTTTTAAAGCGAGTATTGATCAGAAGCTAACTTTATTAGCTATAAAACTGTAATGCTTGAAATCAGGATTAAAAATGAGATGTTTTTAAAATAATCAAATCAGGTATAACTCTAATTATAGTTAGCATGATCTCTGCTTAAGGAGAGAGAGGTTTGGGTATATTTAAGGGTGCTCCTTGGATTATTGCGAAGTTGTTGTTTCATTTATGGTAACCTAAGTACTTGAATGTTATGGAAACCCTACTGTGACATAATTAGTTGCGTGGTTGTGGTTAATTTGACTGATGGGAAAATATTTGTTGCATGTCAGGATGTATATCACATATTGTGCGCTGTGCATCATAAAATGGCTACCGGTGGTAATGTGGGTATTTGGCGGTATAGAATAAGAGAGCAAGAGGGTTTTTTTTTTTTTTTTTATTAAGGGGGTGGGGGGGTTTTTTTTTTTAAAGTGGTTGAGGACAGGAGAAAAGAAACGATGTAATTCAACAGAATTATAAGTGTCGTTTTTGTATGAAGGAAATGCATATGGTCGAACATTGGAGGATGCCGGCACTAAAGAGGACATTTTTTACTCTTATTTTTATGAATTTATGTGGCAATGTCAGTATACAGTTCAGATAATTTTAGGAAGTTTTTGGATACTGTTAAGGAATTTTGTTTGACAGACACAGAAATTCCTAAATAAGGTGAGTGGGTATTTCGTTTGTGTAGTGCTTAGATGCTATAGGAAATTTCCTTTTTTATATTATTTCGTTGTTTGATTTAAAATGTAGTTTGTTTGGCTCTAGTACAGAATTGGCTGTTTTTTGACTTTTTAAGTGAAAATAGATCAGTGTGTACATGGACAAAGGGAGTGCACACTGCCAAGTTTGTGCAATTCTATGATGATTTTTTTCAAGTGAAAATTGGTCGATGTGTACATGGGTAACGAGTTTATGCAATTCTTTGACTTCTTACAGTGATTTTTGCACCAAAAATCACTGCTACACAAAGCCAAAATAACAAGTCAAAAGAATTGTACAAACTCAGTGTCCATGTACCGCCAAAAATCGTCAATTTTCACCAAGGGGCAGCAATAAATATATTTTTACTGAGAGAGATTCATACACTAGAGAGCAAGGGTACTCACACTTTAAGAGATTTATGAGCACTTCTGTTATTCAAACCAAGTCGACTTCTGCAATTCTAAATTTAATTGATGTTTCGAGTGAAATCATAAGATACAATGTGTAGAACAGAAATTAGATGGATTTTAATCCACTTTATTTACATTTATTATTAGCCAGAAGCTTGATTAGAATACTAAGTTGTGGTAGGAAAAAAATTTACAAAAAGAAAAAATATCCACGATCATATATCTTTTAGAATTTCTAATGGACTATATAAGAAAAGTAAACGTTATTAGAATTTCAGTAATGTTTAGATGAAATCATCCAAATGTTTCTTCAATGATTCTACATCTGACTGAGTATTTTGTATGTATTTTAAAATTATTTTTATTTTGTTAGTATAATGTGGAATATAAATTAATTAAATATTTTAAGTTTAAAAAATTTAGCTTGAAAGATGGAATTGAGATGTCAGAAAGCAAAAGTTATGTTTCTGCTGTTTTGGAAATTATGTTGTAAGAAATGATTTTTAGAATTATTCTTATCAACTGTGCCTTCCTTCCCCCTCCCAAAAAAAAGCACAGTTCGTTACTTTGTTATAAGTAAAAAAAAAAAAAAGTTTCAATTTTGCTGCCCTCCCCCGAGAAATGCTATTTGTAAATAAAGAGGATAATGAGTGTTTTATGACAGTAACTAATGTAAATGAAAGTTGTAATACAATGAATAGGGTTTTATTATCAGTGGCAGTTGTTTACATTATTGGAAATGAAGGAATAGTATTTTGAGCCGGAACTTTAAATGCAAGCATTGTAGCTATTTGTTTATCTGAATTAGCAGAAAATGCTTCACTTGCAAAAAGAAAATGTAAACATATCAGTAGGATGTTATTAGGGATTTTTAACAACAGTGAAATTAAAAGTGAACACTGTTATTTTTAACAGGGAAAAAACGTAGTCGTATCCAAAATGTTTTGTAATTCCAAAAAATTAGTCATCTGGTGCCTTCTAGACAAATTGATGTCTGTAACATTGTGATTCCAGAATGATTCTAAATAAAGTTAGATTTGCTGTTCCAAAATTTCACAAACTGGGGAAAATCCACTTTTAGATCAGAAATAGTTTTTGATTTGATAAGCTCTGGGCAAATTTATGTATTTAATACAAATTTAGTGTTGCAGAAATCAGTATTTGGGTAATTTGTGAGTGGATGCATAGAAGATTTGCCATATGAGAAACAGTTAGTGTGTTGTTAACTGATTTATGATAAGGCCAAGATGCTGTTGAAAAAGTTTGATTTGGAATCAATTGGTGTTAGACATGATCCCAATTCTTATGAAGAAGATAAAGCACTGGAGATATTCGATAAAACTGTTAGTTTCAAAGATCGCTGTTACGTTGTTAGTTTGCCCTGGAAGAAAAACTGTAAATAGTTATGCGACAATTTTGGTCTTGCAGAAAAAAGAACAAAGATTCTAGTGAGAAAAATGTCACATATTTAATATAGTGCATTATATTTAAAATACGGAGGAACCTTCTGTGTACTTAAATAAAGGGATAATAGAATGCGTGTTACATACTATTTAACTAGTTAACAAGCCATTCTTTTACATGCCACATCAGGCAGTGTATAGGAAAAAAAGCATTATTGTGCAAATGCTTATTGTATTATATGCGAGCTCACATGAAACAAGTAGTCCCTGAATGATTGTTTGTAGCCTAGTATTAATTTCAATCCAAATGTATTTCACTTGCTGGTATATTTTGGACTTAAATGGAATTGAAATCTCAGGACATGTTGAAAACACACTTTTACTGATTGTCTTAGCTAACAAAGATTGAGATGCAGTTAAATTTTTCTTTGTTAAGAATACTAGTACACCCTTGCAGAATATTGATGACCAATTAAAAGAGTATGGATTTAAATGTGTATACTTTGGTGTTATTTCAAGACTATTTTTGTTGCGAGGAACTATTAAGCTGCATATAAAAAAGTATTGAGATACCTTTGATATTTTTTGTACATTGATGATCTTTTTACAGGAGCAGATGATAAATTAGAAGCCTTAAAATTTTCAATTGAAGCAAAGGAAATTATGTGTGGAGCTTTGGTGAATCTAGGCAGATGGCTGACAAATGATTGGAATTTGGTTAAAAAATAGGAGGAAGAACATTTTAACATTTAACCACTAAACTCAAATGAAAAGATACACAGATTCTATTTACCAATTTGTAAATGGATTTTAGGGTATTTTGTTTAAGTCTGTCATGGATCTGATAACTAAGTGAGAACTGTTCAAATCAAAACAAAATCAGGGAAATTAAAAAAGGAGATTACAAAAATTACAGTGCTTGCTATAGAAATTTGAACTTCTTTTTTTTTTTGCATGTGTAAAAGAAAAAAGTTTGTTTCTAGCATTGTAATGCCATCATAACTCATGCTGTTTGTTAGTATATTGTAATCAAGTATATTAATTTTGCTTTAAGAATGAATGTTTTTGTAGAGTTTCTTGAAATTTTATAATTTTAGTCTGAGGGGTGTTAAATTCCTTCGAAATGAGATGCCGCTGCAATTGCTTCTGTAAAAAGGAATCTTTGCTTCTTCTTGGAAATGTGTATGTTTGGATGCTAATGTCTTCCACAGATATGAAAATATAATGATAAAATGTAATTACTTAATGAGTTACGGTCCATTGTTTAGTAGTTAGTCAGACTAGTCTGTTTTAAAAACCAATTCTGCGTTTGTGCAGTTAGTAAAACTTCTACAGGGACATGCTTCTTAAGGAAAATTGTCATCATCTATTTTGGAGATCTTTGCTTCTAATTTATCTACTGAAGTTATTTTATTCACTATACTTTTCAGATAAAAATTAATATATTGCTTATCTTAAAACGAGATTTTGTTGTGGAATTCATGTAAATCGAGCATGTTTAAAAGGAAAACTTGTCATCAATTACACTTTCTATAAATAAATTTATATATATTTTATCTTAATTTAAATGAATTTTATTGTATATTATTTTATTTATTTGTTTTTTTATATTTTGCCTTTTAGACTTTTATTTTAAACAGTTGAGTTAAAATATTTATTCTCTTTTCAGTCTCCAACTTGTGCCAAATGCCAAGCAAAATTTGATTTTCTCACACGACGGGTACGTTATGCTATGTTTTTTAAAAATATTAAAATCGTTTTGTCTGTAGTAAGTCTTCTGCTTTATCTTGAAAACATCTTAATATTTTAATCACAAATAAAATAGCAAAATGCATGTTCTGTGCCTATGCATTAGCATAACTTGTTAGAAGTCACCAAATTTTCAGAATATGCCAATATCTGTCAGCCATGTGCATATTAATTCTTCAGCTTTATCAAACTGTGTTGCCATTTTTTTATGAGTTCTTTTTGTTTCAATACAACTTCAAAAAGTTCTTTAATTCAGATTGAGATATTTTTGTCATAAAATCAGTTTCAGTATATGCACTCTTCTAAGATTTGCCCGCAGTAGACAAAATTTGAGTAAAATTTCTGGAGGAGTACAATATTTTGCTGCAAAATTGCTAGAAGGAGTAATTGCTTTGAATCTGTTTGGAAAGCTCTTGTTACAAAGCCATCCATGCAGAAAAACAAAAGAGGGAAGAAAGTTTGTATTTTTCAGGTTAAATATGTAGTTAAGTTTTAAGATACATATATATGCAATAAATATTATTATACATTGCAATTATAATACATTATGTTCTTCATCCCTTTTCTTCTATAAAAAATCACCAAATTATACCAAGTGATTGATGATAATATACAAGTGCCACATGTTCTTATTCAAATATCTAAGAAATCTTAAAAATGTTCTTGGTTAAATATTAATATTAAATATTAATGAGAATAGATCAGAATTTTAAGAAATGAAAGCGTTGTTGGTAAAGATGTACCATGCGATCTATTACTTTTAGTTAGTTATTTTTTAGATGGCACCACTAAAATTGGTTGTTTTACTGTTTTTTTTTCCTGCTATTTTATTGCAAGTTTGAATATGAAAGTTATTGAATTTTTTTTTATTTAATGAAGCTATTATAGCTGAATTATAAGGCTACAAAATTAAAATTTAATGGTCAGATAAATTAATGGGATCAGAGGTGGGTTAAACAGGTGGCAAACCTGATGGCTGCCAGGGGTCCCATGAACACACGGTCATCTGGAAATACAAGCTTTTTCTAATTAAAGAATGGGTATCAAATAAAATTATCTACTACAATTAGCTTAATAAAATAGTGCATTCATTAGTCCATTTTACTTAAAAGTAATAAATCGTAAAAGATATGACATTTTAAATTTTGTTGCATTCTGCCTTCTTATTTTTTTCTGTTCTTACAAATTATGTATTGAAACATCCCCAAAATGACTACACTTGTAGTTCCAAGAATTTTTGTGCTAATATGGAGGGGATCGCCATACAGAAAATGATTAACGTTGATGTGCATATTTGTTCATTTTCCTAGAAGTGCTGGTTAGTTTCAGATACTTTCTGGAAGTGGAGGTTTTGAAAAGTTTCTAAGCCTTTTGTTTAACCAACAATCTTTTACTAACAACTGTTGATGAGCCATTAAGCTTCTAACAACTTCCTGATTTTCTATTTTAAGTTTGCCAGTACTATACACAAAAGTCGTTAATGACTGTTATAAATCAAACCTCTGCCATACAGCTGTAACACCTTAGTTTCAGTGTGCTTTGTTAATATTTATACAGGAAAAAATTATTCCTATGCCTCATTTGTTAAATTGGTAAGTAGAAGCATTTATAATATTTGAATAATATAATGTCATTTATGTTTGTTTTATAATAATATTTGTGATATAGATGATATATCAGTATTATTACAATTTAAAAAATTACCATGTTATGAAGATTAATTGGAATTTTTAAGTTTATTTTGTTATTATTTTAAATAACATACTTTATATTCCTTAAGTGCTTTTAATATAGGGAGGATTTACCAGGAGAGAAAGAATTTTAATTTAAAAGAAGTTAATTCATTGTAGCGAAAAAGTCTTGTGGTTTTGGATCAAAATGCATTTAAATTAAAAGGAAAAAGAGAAAATTTGACTACCATTTTATCCTTCTTCTTCCCACATGTATAAATATAATTGATTTGTATGCAAAACTTGTAAGGTTTATTTATTTATTTTTAACTAATAGTTCATTTTAAGCTGGAAAGCCTTTCCTTTCATTCTCTTTTCACCCACGTTCATGCCAGAATGTAAATGAGATAGCCAAACTTTTCAGATTAAGGTGGAATGAAGTGCTATTTAAGCTAGAGTTTCAGAAGTTAATTTTTAGAGCATATCTGCCTATTCTAGGCCACATTGTGCTGTGATTTATTCGTGACTTGTGTTAGCGACATTGATGTGCTTTTGCCTTTAGGCTTGTCTTGCCAGTTACTTTAGACCAGAGCTCTTCCTGTATGTTAAAGTATTCTGTGAGCCATTAGGCTAAGTTACATACCTTGAAATTGTTATTGTTACATAATTCTCTTAAGCCAGAAGTGTTGGCTTCTTGTAATCCAAGTTGGGTCATTTGTTAATTTTATGATTGAATAAAGGGTCTTATACACCCTTCTGATGTCTGTTTAGTTTCACAAGGTTAGAAGATAATTTTTCAAAAGACCTTTTAAAAGTTTATGTTTCCAAAGCGTCATAGACTCTATAAACTAAATAATAAAATTTTAATTTTAATAAATTATAATGATGTTATTAGATCCTTTATTAGTTGTAGTGTTAAAAAGTACAAAAAATACTAACGTACATTTTAATAAACTCAATGTGAACTTCTTCTCCTATTTTGTTCTGTCTGATAAGACTCTAATCAATCATTTCTGAGGGTAATTTTGTAACACTTTTGGGAAAAAAGCTAATTTAGAATACATGGGATGCATATAGTAAAAAGAACTTGACTGTAAAATTGTTCTTGTCAATTAGATATGAAAATAACTGTTAAATTTCAATTTTAATGAGTAAAAAGGCTTTTAAACTTCTGGAGTTCATAAAAAACTAATTGACAGTCATTAGTTTATGTACTTTTTTATTTTTTAATTAAATTTTAATAATAAGGGTTAATTTTGTCAAATAGTAAGAGAGAGAGTGTAATTTTTTTTAAGAAGAAAAAATATGAATTATTTTTCCTGTGAGTCTGTATAGAAAAATTAAGAGATTTACAAAGATGATATAAGTGTTCTAGAATTTGTTAATGAAGTATGACAGTTTTTATTATTTTTAAAAGAAGATGAAGACAGATTTAGTTCTGCCACCAAAGTATATCATGCTGCCTGAGAAATGTCATCAACTTTTCATAATGTAGAAATTATTTTGAAAAATTTTTTGACCGTTCCAGTTTCCAATGCATCAGGAGAAAGATCTTTCTCTGTTTTAAAAAGAGGGTAAAAAAATATTTACGGGTGCTCATTGGTAAAAATTGGCAATTTTTGACAGTGCATGGACACCAAGTTTGTGCATTTCTTTGTCTTGTTATTTTGGCTTTGTGTTGCGGTGATTTTTGGCATAAAAATCACCTTACACAAAGCCAAAATAATGAGTCGAAGAATTGCACAAACTCGATATCCATGTACACATCGACCTATTTTCACTTAAAAAAAAATCAGAGAATTGTACAAACTTGGCATTGCGCACTCTCTTGACTTTATCCATGTATTTATAATCTATTTTCACTTAAAAGTCAAAGGAGCAGCCAGTTCTACACTAGAGTCAAACAACAAATATATAATCTCAATAAACTACATTTTAAATTGAACAATGAAATAACATAAAAAAGGACTACACAAAGGAAATATCCACTTACCTTATTTAGAAATTTCTGTGTCTTCAGTCAAACAAAATTCCATAACAGCATCCGAAAACTTCCTAAAATTATCTGAACTAGAATCTGTATACTGGCATCGCCACATAAATTTACAAAAATAAGAGTGAAAAATATCCTTCATAGAGCTATTATCCTCCGACGTTCAACCGTATGCATTTCCTTTCTATAAACAGGACACTTATAATGGCTACTAAGTAAACCCAGTCAAATTCACCGCAGTCATGCAACCAATTATGTCATAATAGGGTTTCCATAACATTCAACTACTCAGGTTACCATAAATGAAACAATTTGGTGATAAATGAAACAACTTAGCAATAATCCAAGGGGCACCCTTCAATATACTCTAATCAAAAAGAGTAGAAAACTGTTTATGAAGTACAATGTCAGAAGAAAGATTAAACTGTATGGCTATATTATATATGAAATAAGAAGTGTTAAATAATATCGACACATCGAAAATAACTAATGAATTTGCTAGAATGAAATCAAGAAAATATTTATTAAACTTTTTACCTAATAGTTATTTAATTTAACAATCAATTATTTTAATTTTAATATATTTCAGAAAATGTGGTAGTTGTTTTATGTTTTACTTTTCTTTCCCATGGAATGTTTAATTTTTTTATGTAATTTTAATTTTATGTATTTTAGTCTTGAATAACTATACTAATGTTTCGAATTAAAAATATTATTTATAATTTTATTAAAATATTAATAATATTAAGTAATCAGAGTATGTATTTATAATCTATTTTCACTTAAAAGTCAAAGGAGCAGCCAGTTCTACACTAGAGTCAAACAACAAATATATAATCTCAATAAACTACATTTTAAATTGAACAATGAAATAACATAAAAAAGGACTACACAAAGGAAATATCCACTTACCTTATTTAGAAATTTCTGTGTCTTCAGTCAAACAAAATTCCATAACAGCATCCGAAAACTTCCTAAAATTATCTGAACTAGAATCTGTATACTGGCATCGCCACATAAATTTACAAAAATAAGAGTGAAAAATATCCTTCATAGAGCTATTATCCTCCGACGTTCAACCGTATGCATTTCCTTTCTATAAACAGGACACTTATAATGGCTACTAAGTAAACCCAGTCAAATTCACCGCAGTCATGCAACCAATTATGTCATAATAGGGTTTCCATAACATTCAACTACTCAGGTTACCATAAATGAAACAATTTGGTGATAAATGAAACAACTTAGCAATAATCCAAGGGGCACCCTTCAATATACTCTAATCAAAAAGAGTAGAAAACTGTTTATGAAGTACAATGTCAGAAGAAAGATTAAACTGTATGGCTATATTATATATGAAATAAGAAGTGTTAAATAATATCGACACATCGAAAATAACTAATGAATTTGCTAGAATGAAATCAAGAAAATATTTATTAAACTTTTTACCTAATAGTTATTTAATTTAACAATCAATTATTTTAATTTTAATATATTTCAGAAAATGTGGTAGTTGTTTTATGTTTTACTTTTCTTTCCCATGGAATGTTTAATTTTTTTATGTAATTTTAATTTTATGTATTTTAGTCTTGAATAACTATACTAATGTTTCGAATTAAAAATATTATTTATAATTTTATTAAAATATTAATAATATTAAGTAATAATATTTATTTAATTATTTATTATGCTTCACTAATTTCATGAGATGTACATCTAATTGCAAACTGATATTTCAAACCTATAGGTAAGTAAATACTTTTCAGGGGGCTCCAAGTGGTTTAACCTGCACCTGAATGGAATAATTTCCAGTTATGTATTCTCATTTACTAGCACTGTTGGTCCTACTAGTCTCAATCCTCACTTAGCTTATGCCATGACATGTTTTATCATTATGTATTATTTAATTATTTACCATTATGTATTATTTTATACAGAAAATATTAAAAAAAAATTTTGCAATACAAATAAAAGGATGTTGAAATCAAATGTTGTTGCCGCGTGTTATTTTTAAAGAAATTATGCAGTGAATATAGAAGAAATTTGGCAACATTTGCAACTCTTTATCAAGAAATCTAAAGATATGCAGTTTTTAAATATATAATGATTTGGCTATCGATTTTTATGTGGCACGATTGTGAAGAAAGTTATTTTTAATAAATCAAGTTAAAAAGACAAAAAAAAAGTTATATAGTATACCTGATACCTAACAGTGTATCAGGAATTCTAGACTTATGTTACTGTTAAAAATTGAATGGTTTTGCTGTTGAATTTTATGTGGTGTAAGTGGTGTTTAATAATAAAAGTTAAAAGGACAAAAAAAAAGTTGTATAGGTCATCTAGTTAGGCAAACTGAACATTGATATGATGAATTGAGAAAAGATAGAAATGGAAAAGCATGTGGTAACACTTTATTGGGACTTCTAAAAATATGCTACTTTAAAAATTTTTTTGATTTTACTTTTGAATTTTATGTAAGTGCAAAGAAAGCAATGTTTAATAATAAAGACAAAAAAAGGTATATTAGTAGAAGTGATTATATGGAGCAGATTGGTAAATTGCAAGCTCGGCATTAGCATGAAAACCTTAAGAAGCCATCTGGTGCAACGTTAAAATTAGAATCCTTTCAGATTTTCTTTTTCTTTTTTTAGATCGTTTTCTATGTTAGGTTATGATTAATATGTATGAATATCAGTTATGAGGTAAATAAAGTCTATATGCTTCTAAATTTAGATATGCTCCACATTTTAAGAAGTTATTATAGTAAAAATATGCTATGAAAGAAAGTAAAACAATTAACGTTTAATGGCTGTTTTGGCATTTTATGGTTACCTAGGAAATATGCTTTCTTTCTTTAATTGGAAAATGAGATTCGCCATTTTGTTTATAAAATTTAATATGACTGATCATTATGAGACTTGTCATTTCATAAAAAAATTTATAAAGATAGTCTTCAATCATATTCAGATTTTATTACATTAAAAAAAAATTGCCATCTGACAGACTGGGTAATTGTATAGGTTTACAAAATTTTTTAAAATGTTAACAGTTAAAACACTAATGATTTCATAAAGTAAATACCAAAGCATTTACAATGTTCAGAATTTAAATATTTCATTTGCTCATACCTGTCAAAATTCCAGCAGATTTAGGATTATCATGAATACCAAACAGATTCTGCATTCTGAAAGATAACTGTATAATTTATTGACTATAGAACAACTATGTAGAATTTTTTCTTTTTTAAAATGCCTCCAGGATTTATAAATATATGAGAAAAAAAAAAAAAAAAAAAAAAAAAAACTGCCTAGTAATCAGAAGAAAAATATTTGTCAAGTAACTATATGCAACTTGTAAAGATTTTTTTTTATTGATGACCAGAGCTTATTTTGTCAAATAAGAATCTTTACTGTACTAATTAAAATCAAAATTGTATTTAATATCCTCATGCATTTGAATTTTTTTTACTGAAAAAAAAGGTACGAAATTACTGTATCAGAATGTTTCATTTGCTAATAACTAAATTTTTTTTATCTTAAGCCCATAAAATAAACTTAACTATTTCTTGCACATTGCAAATGCTTTTGGTTTTTCATAATTTCTTGTGATATTGTCACATTTTCTAGCGTTGTTACATTCATCAAGTGTTTCCACATTTTCTAATTTTAAGTAATTTATCAGGGTTCGTACGGTCCTTAAAAGTCCTTAGGTTTTTTGGAATCGATTTTTGGTCCTTAAAAGTCCTTAATTTAGGCCAAAATCGGCAGAAGGTCCTTAATTTTAATGATCTGAAATTTCTGTCTATTTTTACGACTGCCATTTTAAGTGTGAATTAGCATTTTAAAGGAATATTTTTGGCGATTCGCTATGGTTATCTTTTTCATTGTTTCATGTGTTATAATTTGTTCCTATTTCTAATATAAATAGTGGGATACTCGAGTTTCTAAGCAAGAAGTGAAACGCACTTCGAAATTCTAATGAAAAGCTCTTAAACAACTTTTCGCTTTTGGTGATTTTAATTTTTTTATTTAACGATTCTAAATTTGGTGACTTACCAACATTTTGGCGATTTTAAGATCAGTTTTTATAAAAAAATTTTAATTCCGAGATCTCGGAATTTTTCAACGATTTTTTTAATACATTGTAACATTGTTAAATTTCATTAAAATAATGCTAATCTATTGAAATTATATTTAAAAAATAACATGAAAATAAAATATTTTTATTTTTCGCTGTCATATTATAAAGTTCCATTTCAACAAATTATTATACAATATTTTGAATCTGAGAAATAAACAAGGTATAATGCTATGAAACATAATTTACGGAACAGTTCTTACTAAAAGCGAAATTAGCTCTGTAATTAACTAAAAATGTCTCCTTTTTAACTTTTTTTATAGTTTTTCCCATGTAATTGTCTCAGAATATTCAAAATTCTCAGAATATGCATCAGTTTTCTCTATAAAATTAATTTTACACTTTTTCTTTTTTTTTTTTTTCAAAATATTTCTGCCTTTTTGCTGTTACAGAATTGGCAGGGGTAATTTGAAGGATTTGAAGGCAAGATTTATAGACCCCACGATTCTAGAAGATTCCAGTAATATGTGACAAAATGAAAAATGTCTCCATGGTATTAACACATAATGGATGTATTTTACAGAAAGTTTGTGATGAATTTCTTACTTTTTGGAAAACATCTGGAAGAGCAATGAAAACATAATATTTGAATGTTTTTAACTTCTGATACTAGAATCTTTTTCTTAGCATATTTATTTTCCCTTTATTTTCTCTACTTTTCACTGAACACAAGCATGGAAAATATCAGGAATGCTTCTAATCTTATTACATGGACAGGCGTTATAGAAATGCATTTTTTATTAATAAGGAAATTGAAAACTGACAATTTAAAAGATTCATATGCCTCAATGCATCATACAGAACTAGCACTAGGCATTTTCCCAGACACTAGGCAATCTCTTTGAATCCTGAATTCTGCTGCATAGTGTCTTTCTAAATTCTGCTTCCAATGCCTGCTATAAATTCTAAAGTTATGATATTTCTAGATTTTGTTGCTCAGTTTGTCACTAAATTCTAAAATTTCTGCCACATTAGCTTTATAACCAGCCCTTACCATACATATTTCATATATCTTCTGAATTTTGATATTGCTAAAGAAATAAAATTAGCAGCTTTTTCTATACATTCTAAATACAGTTTCTTAGTTTTTCTCTGTTTTTTTTAGAATAACAGAAATCCTTAATTAAATCCAAAAATTTTAAAAGGAAAAGGAAATGTGTTGGAGAAAGAAACTGAATAGATAAAGAAAATTATTCTTCAAAGATATGTACAGTTATTATTATGTAAATTACTCAGTTTTCTATTTCCGCATATGATAGTACTGAGCGAGCTTAAATTAAAATTAAATTGTATAGTCTTTGACCACTAGTCCACATTTTTAGTTTGAATTGGACTGTTCTTGTTTAATTACATCACCATGAGCTGTAATTGATTTTGTTAGCATCAGAACATGCCTTTATGTTTTAAGTTCTTTTTAAATGAAAAGGCTTATTTAAACCTTTGTCTGACACTGTAGTTACTTTCAGACATAGTGATAATTTTTTCACGTCTGGTGGGAGGTTTTAGACTATTTAACTTTTACCAGATCTATAAACCCTTATATCTGTATTGTAGAGAGTTTGACAAGTTAGGCATAAAGCACGTAGAAACTAGTGAGAACACTGGTTTGCGTATTGAGACAATTTTCTGATTGTTAAAAAAGATGCTTAAAGAGAAGAAAATCGATTTAAATCGGCGAAAATATCTGGAAAGGCTTCAAATTAAAAAGACGCATAAATACTTTGCTGTTTTGATGTAAATGTTTTGTAGCTTTTAATGTTTAATTATCCTAATATCGTTTAAGAATCAATGTCATAAATTACACGTATTTTAAACTGTGAAATTTTATTAGATTGTGATTTTAATAGGTGTTTTTAACAAATATTGTTAAAAATAAATAAAATTTCATATTGACTGTGTAAATCCATAATGACTAAGTTTATTTAACTACCTAATTTAATTATATATAACTAACTGCTTACCCTTAAAAATTATAATATTA
>KK120065.1:467530-478700 GCA_000611955.2 Stegodyphus mimosarum | reverse complement strand
GTAGGGATTTCTAAGGGAAACATATTAACATTACGCATAGGGAAGGCCAGCTTGTTCAAATGTCTTGGAATCAAACTCAGGTTGAACTAATGGTGTTCAGTGACTTTATTGCTCAGCAGCTGGTGGGCTAATTGACTTTATAAGAGATTTATTGTTATTTATATGATATTTAAAGATACAACTGGCAAAGCATCATTAGTATATATACAAATGCTTATTGATTTTGTATGAAGTAGTGTCTTATTATTTAAATTTGAAATGTGGTAAACGATAAAACATTTGCCTCTGCTCCAGTATCCAATTTGAAACTGCGTATTCATTAACATGAATTTGTTGTAACCAATCACTTTTACAGAATACTGAAAGAGCAACCAGTATAAGTGTTATGGAGAACATAGAAAATATATAAAGAAATATATTCAAAGCAGTTCATTCAATCACGGGCTGCCTCTAACCGAGGCTGGGTGCATTATGAATAAAGACAAAAAAAATCTTAATACGCCAACAGTTCTTTATTTTTATCACAACAGTCTTTCATGCTTCCGAGATCAGCTTTCAGTTCTGTCTGTCTGCCGGAAAAACATTCAAAATATTCAGCACGCAGGCCGACGTCATGAACAGCAGCGCCTCGCGCCAGTTATTACTTCAGTTCATTTCACAACAATAAGCAACCATGGAATGAATGGAATCAGTTGGCTGTGGTGTCTCGATGCCTGTTGTTCCTAGGTTGCCTAGGTTAAACATTTAAAAAATTATTTTGCATCCCACTGGATAATATTTTGGTTGATGCCTTGAACCACAACACAAGCAAAGTCTTTGAATATGTTGTGAATGAGAACTGTTTTGATTCTGCTGCTTTAAGCATAGACGAGGCTCTGCTATTTTAAAAAGTTTTTATTGTGGCCTTTTTTACCCCTCTTGTGATTAACAGCATCAACCTTCACCAGTATAGGTGTAGATTATAGACATAGCATGGGAGTGTACTTAGGAAAGTTTGGCTGATTTGAAAATTTCATTTGTTCTCCATAAAGTAAATAAGTTTTCGTAAGCAGATGTTCACAAAGTGCATTGTCTCTTAAGCCATATACGATATAATCTTTTATTTTGTGAATGTAAGCTACCCCAAATTTGTATTGTTGACCTTTAGTTTGATTTTTGCAACAAATAAATTAAAGTTCTGTTCAGATTTTTGAGCTAATTATTAAACACAAAAGTAGCCAGTGTCACATTAAAATGTGGCTTAAGATGTTTGTCAAATTTGTCAAGAATTTCTTTCATTGCCCTTGGTTGTCCTGCTGTAAGAACTGAAAGTCTTTATTATCCGATGATGCTTAGAAGTAACACAACACGTTTCATCATCAAGTTTTTTATATTTAAAGCAATTTTAAAAAGTTCACAACTTGGTTTCCCATTCTGATCATGCCTTTTGTGGGGTTATTGCTGAGAGAAAGTGATTCAATCCGTAGTATATTATGTACCATTGTTCATATTCATTAATTGGTGAAGTTATGGCTTAATGACATGCAACACATAGCTATATCAACAACTATTGGAGTTTTTATAGCAAATAAAAAAAAATGAGCCTGCTGACACCATGTAAGATAATGTTATTAAACTTGCACAGTTGAAGCAGGCAATAATTTAGATTCATAAGAATAAGAACACTAATTTATTGAGCAACATTTTACTAAGTATAAAATAAGCTGACACATAGCAGCAACAACATACGTGCAGGGAAAACATAAGAAGTGAAAATTGTTGTACTACAATTATAGTTAAAACCTATATGGATTAAGATTAAAATTACATACATAAGAACTTTAAAGAGGGCAAGCATAAAAATTCATCGCAATTATAGTTAAAACTTAATTAAAATTAGATGAGAACTTTAAATATAGTAATCATAAAAGTTTTTTAAAAAATTAGTTTTGGATTTTACTGTGTCTCTTTATTTAGTTTTAAGCTTTTAAACATATTCAGCATTCTAGGAAATAATTATCATTACTATAACAAAGGTATTTCAAAGTACTGAGATTTATATATGTATGACTGAAAAAGTATTAAATTATGTGCAAGTAAAATTTGCTACATCAAATTCTAAATATTTTAGAATTTTAATTTGAAATTGTAATTATTGCTTAATGTTGATTAAATGCTTACTGGATGGTGGTATGAATATCATTAATACTAGCTGTTTCATCTTCAGTTAATTTTTCTCAACAAAATTATTTCTTGTATGTTTATATAATTTCTTCTTGTTTAACAGAATTCAGCTTTCTTTTGAAAGTTCTGTAAGAAGACATTATTTCGATGCAGTGGGCCTTTGTATTGTTTTGCTATTATAAATTTCCTATTTAATGAATTTGATTGTGTAAGAGAAAAACAATCAAGTTCCAATATCAGCTGCAGATATTGCAGTCTCAGTAATTGACCAGATCAAAAACTTTCTCCATAATAGCATTTAGTTTTTCTTAATCTTTTGTTTTAGAATTTGTCATATACTGAATTTTATTTTCAAAGTATATTCACAAGTTGCTAGCCAAACTTAATGCATAAAGCAAATTTATTATGCTCTTAAGTTCACCTAAATCTTTCATAATGTATTTTAGGTATGTACATGTGAAATTGTGAATATTGATTAATTTGGAGGGCAAACATGTATTTAGAATGTAGCTTTATTTGGTGCAGAATTATGTATTGTTTATGTAAAAAATTATTAACCGTTCATCCTATGATTTTTGTTGATTTTCTTTTCTAGAATATTTGTGGTACTGAATTGCATCTTAGCTGAAAGTTTAACAAATATAATAGGAAAAGATGTTTGTACGTAATTGAATATGTTCATGGCTGTTTGCATAAAAACCACTTTTTAAGCAAAGGATGTTAATAATTTTTTTTTAATTTTCCTTTTCTTATAATGTCATCTGATTATTGTTTTATGTATATTATATATACATATCTAAATATATATATATATTAATTTTAGTATGTTTAGTAAACAAGTGTAAGGAAATGGAAGAAGATCTAAAGATAAAAAGTTTTTTAGAAGTTTGGAGTGATCTTCATTATGGCTATGCAAAAACACTTTTGATGCTGTTTTGTATATCTCACATTATTATAGTAAGTAATTTATTTTCATTCTTTTTATGAACTGTATTAAATAAATGTATTTTTGTGGTTTAAATCCTTTTCTCCTGATTTTTTTTTTTTTAATTGTGTATGTTCATGTTTGTATGTAGAAAAACTTTATCTGCCCCTTTAACTATTGAAGTTTTTATTGCTTTGCAATCTTCTAGATTGTGTTTAATCAATTAGGATTCTATATAGTCTCTTTGAGACAAGTATATATCATTTTCAGTTTTCCTTTTTGCATTCCCAAAAATTTTGAATTAATATTTTCACATAACTCGAATACATTTTTAATTTTAGAAACAATATTTTCAAACATTTCTTTATTATTGCAAAATACAGCCTAATCATCAACATACAAACATACTATAAAAAAGTTTTTTCTATGGTTATTAATGAATATGCAATTATCAAATGCTAGCTTACCAGTCTAGGTTTTTCTAATTCTGTTTTTATTTTCATATACCAATTTCTACCTGATTGAGGCAGCCCATAAATACTTTTCCTTAATTTACATGCTTTCCCCTCTCCTATAAATTTTTCATAACCAATTTAGGAGTCATATATCCATCCTTGTTTAAATCGCTATAAAAGTATGTGGTTTTTATATCATAAAATTTTACAGTCAAATTTAATTTATCTGGAAGTGCGAGCAATAATCTGTAACATTCAATGTTAACAACTGGTGAATATGATTTGGTGTAATCTTTATTTTTTATTTGATTAAACCCAGTCACTACTAATCGTGCCTTATGTTTTATTTCCCGAGAGTCTCCTTCTTTCAAAGCATACACCCATTTACTTTTTACCAATTTTGCTTTTTAGGCCTTTCTACTATTTCCCACACTTCATGTTTAGGTAATGAATGTAATTCATTTTCCATCGCCGACTTTCTGTTATACCAATTAACATTATTTTTGGCTTCTTAAAAATTATTTGGAGCATTACTGATTACATTTGATGACAGTTGTTTTGATTTGAGCCTTTTGGTTCATTTTAATGGAAGTTTATTTTTCATATTTCTTCTTTCATTACAACAATTTATTTCGATGGTTTCAAAATTTGCTGAATCAGTATATTCACATGCTTGAATATTTTTCATATCAACAAATTCTTATTTTTTCATCCTGTGCATTTTCCTTCCATGAAATTCCTTTTTAATTCTTCAATATCCTAAGTATCCTAAGTTTTTTATTTTTTATCAAATAATTACTGCCTTTTAAGGATTCATTAAATTTAACTAATCATTCTTCTATTACTTTATTACTTACTATATCATAAATACGATATCCTTTCCTTTCTCTAGCATATTCTGACATTATCTTTTTTTTTCCAGGTACATTAAATTTGTTTCGCATTACTTTTGAAATGTGAAAGTATGCCACATAACCAAATTTTTTTAGATAATTTAATTTGGGTTTTTTGCCAGTCCAAATTTCCATAGGAATGTTTTCTTTTCCTTTCCGGGGTGTTAAATTTGATACATGAATTCTAAAATTAATTGCTTCCTCCCAGAATTTTATCGGAAATTCACTCTCATACAGTAATGTTCTAACCCTTTCCAAAAGAACTCTGTTTGTGCATTCAACTTCCCCATTACTCTCTATTATGTAGAAGTGCTTTTTCATAAAAGATTCCAGAATTAATAATTCTGATCATTCATTTACATTCTAATCATTATGAATGGGACTAAATGAATGATTTATTAGATTGAATTTTCATAACAAATACCAGTTTAATTATTTCATTTAAGTTGTCATACTTAACTTTAAATTTAATAAACACATCAAACACTTCATTTTTACTCTTGAAAAACTATGTAAAATACTCCCCCCTCCAGAAAAAAATCAACCATTAGGACCATAAAATAGATCCACCTATTGATTCAGTTTGAACAGGGCCGAATACAGATCCGAATGAATTAATTCTAAAATTTCTGATTTCTGATTAATGTCAGTATTTGGATGATCTTTTCTGGTTATTTTACTTATTTCAAAAGTTTCACGCTTAAAATCACTTATATCATTAAAATCAATGTAGTCTTTCATTTTAAGCATATAGTTTGAATTTAAATGACATAATCTACTATGCTTCTAAAAAAAGTAAATAATGCTCTAATAAAGTTCATAATTAGTACCAATACAATCTTTAGCAATGCAACATTTAAAATTATAATATGGTTCTAAATTAATTTCAAGCTTGCTGTTATTCTTAAATGCTTTAAAAAGTAATTGGTTACATTTACTAAAAACCAATATACAATTATTCTTTGATTTTATTTTACAACCTTTATCCATTAAGGCAGTGGCTGACTGTAAATTATTTCTTAAATCAGGAACGTAAGTAACATTACTACTAATTAAATTAACAGAACCAGAATTTTTTGTACCTATAGTAATTGCTTTAATGTTGCCAATATCTTCAAAAATATTTTTGAATATGTACTTGCCTGGTAAATTTCGCTCATTTCTGATGTAATATTCTTGAGCCGAAAAGAATCTTTTGGCTTGTGGCCTGTTGTACCATTATCCAGTAACCAAATTTTGTCACATTCATCAGTTTTTCCACATGAAAGTTGAAGAACGAAACCAGTTACCCTTTCATCAAAACGAAATGAAACATTCGCACTTTTAGCTTGTGACTTCTTTCTTTCTTTGTTACCTTTAGATACTTCATTTGTTTCTGTAGTAGCAGTCTTTTGCGATATGACCAGTATGTCAGCAAACATAACAAATTCTCGGATTACAGTTTTTATTTCCCTTAGATACGAATACCTCAAAATTTCCCTGATTTGAGAGAATTTTTCATGAAGTCCATGAACTGTGTAAAACCCCATTTCCCGAGGCGATACTTCTAGACCTAGCGATTGGCACTTAGTAGCTATTCCTCTCACTCTTGTGATATAAACATTAGCGGACTCATGCAACTTCATTTCTAAATTTTTTAACTTACTACCGATATCTATTTTTCTGTCTTCGGCTTGTCCCGTAAATGTTGATTTTATTTTCTCCCAAAGTATTTTGACATTCTCTTCTACGGTGAATTATAGCATCTGTTGATCCAATAGTGAAAATTTTATGTATGCTACTACATCAAGTGTTCTTTTCATTCCACAGCCTTTCATCCTTTTTGTTTAAGTTTTCTTTTTTCAGTTTTGAAATCACCGAGTCAAATTTTTTTAAAGATAAGGCAGCTTTAATTTTGAATGACCAAACAAAATAATTATCCCCAATTAATTTGAGAATGTTCAACTTCCCCATTTTTGACATTCACTAAGAATAGGTTCGATTTCCACCTAGAATCATTTACATTTTTATTTACATCCAGTACTTCTTGGCAAAACCATGGTCTGCTGCCATTTTGTTGTTCAGATGCTCATACACACAGTAAAGGATCCATAAATTGAGGGACAAAGCACTTTATTTGGATATAAAACAGATAAATAGAGCACACAGCAAATTACATAATACATCACACAGTAGACTGAGCATGTCATCATGAAGGATGTGTCAGTAGAAGCAACCGCTGCGCTTCCTGTAATCAGTATGTATACACAGAGAGAAAAAAAGTTTGCTCATCTCTACTGAACAATAATGATAAAAAGGAGTATTTCATAATAAATTTTATGAGGGGCTGGTATCTGTATGGCAGGTATTTACATTTTTACAACTGATGGATACTGTTCAGCGATATGATGGTTAACTATTAAGTAAATCCACATGTGTAATATGTGCATGGCTAGATTGGCTGTTATTTGCATGTATGCTCCAAAGTATGCTAGGAACATGGCAATTCAACTATGCATTGAAATCAGAGGTGAGTAATCAGAAAGATACCTCTGTGATTGGTGTCTCTATCCTTTTGCTCCCCCAAAAGAATTTTTTGAATATAAAAGTTTTCTTTTTCACATATAATACTTCCTTTTGTTATTATTTATGAGTATAACAATGCCTGTGAGCTACAAAGATAGCTAAACAAATGTTTTTTCCTTTTTTCATGCAATCATAAGTGAATTGGTGACTCTTTGTGAGGGCTCAGATAATAAAAAAAAACTAAAATTATTTGGGTATCAAGAGGCATTTAAAATCATCACATTCTCAATGAAACATCATCTCTACGTCAAATTGTGGGAAGGAAACAAAATTGATTGACAGAGCCTGAAGTACATTAAAAAAGATCATTATATCAAAAAGAAAAACTATTATGAAAAAGGTGAGTGCTGATCATTGTACACATCTGTCTACAGCAGCGGTTCTCAAGTTTTTGACTAATGTGTACCATCTAAAGAAAAACTGAAAATCTTTAGTACCACCACTACAAAGTACTACTACCACAATTACTATTGAACAAAGCTCAGATTGCATAAATTTATGGGTGTTAGAGAAAAAACTCAATCAGGATGTTGAGGCTTTAATTTTTGAATTTAATAGTTAAAAATATTTTGCTTCTTTACATACCACATTTTTCTCTTGCGTACCATCGGTTGAGAACCCATGATCTACAGAATTCACTTTTGACATATGCAATGCAAAAGGAACTGCATAAACAAAACATTTGTGGCAGAACTGCTGTCACAAAACTTCATATTTCACAAATAAATGGAAAATAGAGATTACAGTATTGTCTGAAATAGGAAACATAAAATTTTGATCAATGGAAAAAAGTACTGTTTTCAGCTGAGTCAATTTTCATGCTGTTCTTCCTGATTTTATGTATAGAGAATACTAGTAAAACATAAAATCCAGACTGTCTGCTTTCTACAGTAATACATAAAGGTGGTTTAGTTCTGCTTCGGGCAATCATGAGAAAGAATAAATGTCATTAATTACATAGTCATTTTAAGCAACTATGTCTGTTCAGTGGTGCAGACACTGTTTCCTATGTGTAACTCAGGGGTGGCTAACCTTTTTGAGAAGAGTGCTGCTATCTGAAACCAAAAATTTTGTGTGCCACTTCCAACTTTTCCAACATACTAAAAAATATAAAAAGAGGAAAAAATTGTTATTTATAGGCTGAGTATGGGATTTTTATGTGAATAACGCATTTTTTATGTGAGTAGTGCACATTTAAAAAATAGTATAATAAATAAAACAAATATACAAACTAGGATTTTATTTTTAATAAACATTTTTAAATGTTCAGTCAGTTAGGTTATGTATAAAATACATGTGAATGATTTGAAACATTTAATTCTTAATAACTATTAAATAGTCAACATTTAGTAAACTATTAAATAGTACTTAATTAATGTGGCTTTTGAATATATAGTTTTTTCCTAGCACATCGTCTATATTAGGATTAATTCTTGAAGATACTAACAAAATTAGGTGTTTTAGGTGCATATCAATTAATCTTGAATGATATTTTGATTTTATTTTGTTCGTAACAGAAAACATTTGTTCACAAACATATGTTGATCCAAACTACAACAAATCTGACAGCCAAATTGTGTGAATATGAAAAATTGCCTGTTGGTACAAATTTCCAAAATTCAACATAATTTGGATCACTTGAAGTAGAAATAAGTTCGTTGTATTTGCTTTTCATTGTAGTATGTTGCTGTAGGTCAATGATTTTGTTTTGGATTTCAGTTGGGTAACAATTAATATCTTGCAGAGAAATTGAATTATATATATTCTAATGTCTATATATGTGTATCTATCGATGGAGTTGATATAAATGATATTATTTTTACAAATTTTTTAATTCAATAATTTTTTGCATACCACTGTTAAAACTCTGCTGTGCCACACTGTGGCACTGCTGTGAGTTGGCCATCCCTGCTGTAACTGCATCTTTCAGGACAGTAATGCCTATATTCACTAAAATCAGAGGTTCACTCGTAGTTTGAAGAACATAAAGATGAAGCTATACATCTCCCCTGGCTTGTACAATCACATAACTAATCATTGAACCATTGCCATCTGTGCTGGAAAAGAAAGCGAGATTCCATTTTTCTGTTCTAGCACCTTTAAAAAAAATAGGGCAGTTTTTGATAGAAGAATGGTATAAAACAATACTACCATTCAGAACTTGAATGCATCTATTCCAAAAACATTTCAAGCAGTTTTGGATTCTAGAGGTATTCTTACAGCATAGCAGGTGCTGTAAGAATACCTCTTGAATCTTCTATAAGTCTTCATATTTTTGCTACCATTATTTTGCATAACTTCTGTTAAGTCATATCTGCAAACAGCAGAAATTGGAAATCAATATCAAATTCTGTATTACCTAAATTACAAAAAAGGGGAGCTTCATTTGTTTTTAATTTTTTGTTCATTTATTTTGACAGAGTTGACTTAAATATCTATCTGCTGATTTCCATTTAATATTTCCTATATGCTTCTTTATCAGAATTTTATTTTACATTAATTATGTGGTTCATTTTGAAATCAACAGTAGTAAATAAATTTTGAAGATGACACAGACTCCAAAGCGAAGGTTCTTGTAGAAATCAAAGTCTAGAAGGAATATACATTTATATGTGTGTGCATTTCAAAAGTTAGTTAGAAATTCACAAAATAAAAAATTAAAACATTTTCGGTAGTATAGTGTATAGTAAAGTAATCTATAATTTTGAAAACAAAAGGAAGCAGTAATAGATTATTGTTGCTTCTTATTTTGGGGAAGGGAATCACATTGTTGTTATTATTATTATCTATTAATTCTGTTTGAAAAATCTTGAATTTGGAATAGTGTGATCATTTGCTTTGAAGTGATCTCTATACATGAATTTGTATTCATTGTGTAATCTTAAGATATTAAATTGTAATATCATTGAAATTTTTCTTTGCTAATAAAAATATATGATGAAATTAAATCAAATTTTTAGTGTAAATGTAAAATACAACTTTTTTGTAAAACCACATGTTAAGGATTATGTATGGGGATGCTAGAGTAAAATTTTTTTTTGTAATCAGAACCATGTGCCCAATTTTGATTCACATGATATTCATTTTTATTTTATTTTCTATAAAAATTATTTAAAAACATTTATTTATTTTAGATCAAAAGCACTTCCTTGGTTTCGAGAATTACTGTCTGGAATTGACATATCTAATGACTGGATTCAAAATGGAAGACCATGTTCCCCCAGAGTTCTGTTTGTTTTTGAGTCTTGTCCATTATTCCATACTTATGATAACAATGCCAATGCTGTGATAGAGGGAGGTATTAGGTCTAAACCTAAGGTATATAAGTTTTATATGTGTTTGTATAAATATATAGAGAGAAAGAAAGAGAGATGGATATAGAGAGTGTATAATACAATGCAAAATTATAAGATTTTTATTTACTTTTTGTTTGCTTTAGAAGCAAAAGGACAAAATCCTATTCCAAAAAAAAAAGGGGGGGAGTAATAAAACTTTATATAAAATTTCAGTTTTTTATAGTTAAGAATTAACTCAGCATAGAATCAAAGCTTGTAAAAACAAACTATTACAAAGGATAATTATCTTTGCATTAATACATTAAAGAAATAAAAAGTTCTGCAGCCTTTAACATATCAACTGTGAAATTAGAGTTAAAAAAAGTGCATGAATTTGAATTAAATATTGAAATGCAAATGGCCAAAGTAAACATTGGTCTTGGAAGATGTATTTTGCTACTTGTTGATTAGAAAGAAGAAAAAAGAAAGAAAAAAAAATATTGTGAAGTAAAGAAGCTAACTTAAAATATGGGCATTATTTGACTATTTTAAAACTGCAGTTCAACTGAGACTATGTTGTTGATTGTTGGCAACATTTGGACATTACTGGGGACAGGTTTTCCTCATTCAATATTAAAGCAAGCTACTATATTTTATTGATTATTCCTTTTACAGCTATTGCCATAAAAAATTATCAAATTTTACACATGTAACTGAAAATAAAGCCTTTGTTATTTTAATCAAGCTAGTTTGCAGTAGTTAAAATTTCTAACATTTAACCGGAACTAAAAATAATACTTTTCACTTCATTGGAGTGGTGGGTTCGAAATTAACTCGTATTATTCTTATGAATGACAATGGGAGAAATATAGTAATGTAATCTAGAACAGTAAT